>JFFI01000484.1:42220-97677 GCA_001563125.1 Colletotrichum salicis
AAACTCCGAAACTACTTCCCCCGGATGACAGAGAGAAAAGGGACAATGTGTCATGACGATTTCCAAACAAATCTTACTACCTTACCTTATCACCATCACAATATCCACCACTACCACCATCCACGGTTGATCTATCCATCTCCTTTCCTTTCCTATCGCAAGTTCGCTTCCTGACCGACGTTCTGTCTTCGTTTGAGCACAACCACCCATGTTTTATGCCCCGAAAGAGGAGGATACCAATTGTTAGTTTGGCGCGTCGCTTCTTCGCCACGTGCAAAACATGACATGACACCAGAGTGCAGGATCTTTTTGCGATAATGGCCCAGTTTCATCGTTTCATCAACACCCACGGAAGAGACGTTAGGGAAAATGGGGGGCTAGTTTTGTTCCGTTCAGTTTGTATGCTTCTCTTCTTTTTCTGATTCTTGTTCAGTCCTTTCTGTTTCTTCTCTTTTCTTCTATAGTTCTGAACCGCCCCACCATCCCTTTCCCTTACATGCTCTTTCCACAACTTAATCGTAGATAGCTAAATAGTGAGACCCCAACGACTGGATCTGCAGTCGAAGTTTTGAATTTTGAGGAGGACATACCAATGATATCAAGGGGAGGAAAAGGTGGAATAAGGATTAGGAAAACAAATGGCTGGATCAGGGCGAAAGTGGGCCGAGAACATTTTCATGGTAAGACTTCAAAGTCACATGGGAGGAGGAGGAGGAGGAGGACATTTGTAATGACGGTCTTGAACGATCCGTTCTGGAGCTCGGGTGGCGGGCCAAAAATGGGAAAATTCGGTTGTTATCGTTGGGACAAAACCTCGGGTGCAAAGCCAGTACTAGTTAGATTTTTCGTTTAACCCGCGCAGAATGAGGAATACACGGTCATTTCAGAATTGAGAGCACTTTTGTGATGCTGAGCTTAGTGATATGGCATTCACTGACAGCTTCTTTTCAGACCACGTATCACGTATCTAGGAGAAGGAGACGTGTTTGTGCGGAATCCGGTCATTACGACGTCTCCCGAGACGGACGGAGAGAATGACAGACGATATGAGCCGCCAGCCACACCACGGCCGTACGCTGGCAATTGGAGGGAGGGGGAGGGGGGCGTCGTGATCTGTCCGTCAAAGACTCGGGAGTAACAGAAGACCCGATCGCCTCTGTCCGAACGGTCATGCCATGCCATGCCATGACTCCTCGACACCCCGCTTCCCCTTGACCACCCTCTTAGTCAAGACTCAACGCCCACTAGCACCGACACTCCAAGTTCGTATCCCGACCGTTGGAATCACGATGGGGGCTTCGTGGGAAGAACGAAAAGATGTGCTGCAGAAACACATGGAAAACAAGATAGGGGACATGGAGCCAGGGCGTCGTGCCAGGGGGAGGGTGGGAAGGAGAGGAATAACGGAAAAGGGCGCGCGGGACGGGTTCAGGGGTTTTCGGGCATGCGTAGACTTCTAGAGCTGGGATGGAGGGGACTTGAAGACGTGGCATTGCCCAAAGAGGGAAGGACGAAGAGCAGGAAGACGAGGAGACGAGGAGGAGGAGGAAGGCCAGCCCGCCGGCGCGAGTTGACTCGAACTTCGACTTTGACGCTGCGCGGGATCCGGGGACAGGGCAGGGGTAGTGTTAGTTGTGAGGGGACCCCCCGACCCCTCGATGCCGATGGGTTAAAGATCGGTGGGGGCCTAGAGGGGCAAGTCGTTTATTCACACATAGCCGGACGGACGGTTTAGCAGAGGATGAGGCCTGGGCCAGAGCCAAGGACGGGTGAATTTGCGGCGGTTTAGTATGGATGTATGGATGGTGGCGGGGCAAAGGCAGTTGGTACCGCGTTTGTGAGGAGGGGTTCTCTTTTGGTGCGGATACATGACATGCTCCGTACCTACATATCCCGTACCCTGCGTGCGTCTCGTCTCTCCTCCCGTGCCTGGTCCAGGAACACGGTCAACTGCCGACGGGGACGGGGGTGGGGGATGATAGATGTTGGGGACGGACGATGGGTGGTATTCCGTATGCCACGACGTTGTCTTGGCTCCTTTTGGTTCCTTCTTGGCCCCTCTCCTTCTGAGTCCTTCACTATCTGGAGTGAGGAGTCACACCCTCCTGAAGGCTTGGACTTAGGACGGCGAGAAGGAAGTCTCAATGCGCGTGGGTTTGCCGGGGTGTGGTATGGATGTTGCAGGGGGGTTTGGGTAAGTGGGCGAGGAGAGCGGGTATGTGTAGACTGCGGATACCACGCACACAAGAAGGTATCTAAGGATACCTACCACACACACAAACACAGAGTGACAGATACGGCAAGTGCTTGTCATCGTCGAGGGGCCACGCTACAGTGGATGGGAGACGCCAGGGGCTTCAAGAAGATCAGACCAGGAACCGGAACCAGGCTATACTACGATATGGTGCCAGGTGGAAAGCTGAACAACGAGGGAAGCCTCCAAGAAGGAAACCCGGCGTGCCCGGTGGAGGTGGAGATGGATGATGCTCGCTCCGGAGAAGGAAGCCGGGCCTCTTCGCTTCGACTACCTGTACGCCGAGGGGGGGGAGGGGGAGGGGGGCAGAGGGCATGAAGTATGACTACGGGTGGAGGTCTTTGGTCCACTTTGACCTTCCTTTTTGCCATGTGCTTGGAAGTTTGGGAGGCAGTTCAGCTGGCGAGGGATACCGGCAGAACGAGCCGCTTATAGATGTTTGGATATTTGGTAAGGGTGTTTGTGTTGTACTGTTTACAGCGTTTGGGAGGAAACGGAACGGCGTTTTTGACTCTTGCACAACGCTCTGGCACTTAGTCGAGGTGACGGCGGCTACTGTGACGAAGGGTCGCAAACTTAGGACGGAAAACTCGCGCGGCGATACATACGTCTCGATGGATGGCCGGCCTGAAAGCTGGCTGGCCGATTTGGCGGACAATGGGGGCATTGGTCGTTGGTCTTTGGTCTTTGGTCTTCGGATGTCGGAGAACGGCCGCTCCAGCTTTCTCCTCCTCCTCCTCCTCCTCCTCCTCCGCCTCTTTCGCCCGGAGAGAGCCCGGGCCTGACAGTCCGTGTTCTCAGGGATCTTCCAGGAGACCTGGAATCTAGCAAGAACCTCTTTCTTTCCTTCTGTGACTAGTGTAGTCCTGGTTTTCCCCCCTGGGTCCCTGACATGTCTCCGGGTCTCTCGTTCTACGGAGCACACACGGTTGTTTCGGTTCGGCGGAGTATCCCAGAGAAAGCATCCCGGAAGGAGATCCATTTAAGGCAAAGGGCAGAAGACCAACCAAGGAATTCTGTTGGTTCGTGACAGGCGCGATGGGAAAGGACCGAGAAGAAGAAGAAAAAAAAGCCCCAGGAACCCCCTCATCGGTCCCCTCAAAAAAAGAGGAATAAGAGCAAGAAACCTCAGAGGAGTGTTCCTGAGAGGGCTGCATGCGTATGTGCGTAATCTCCCGGAATTCATGCATCTCGACCGGGAGACCCCGCCATTATATATATATCCTATGGCCCTGTACCAGGCAGGGGGGAGGGTGGCTGCGCGCAGTGCGCACAGGCTTTTCCATCTATTTTCCCGGCCTGGGCGGGGGTAAGTGATTGGCGGGCGATCGTGCTTATTCTTTTTTTTGCCCTACGAGTATCCATATTCCATATGGACACGGCAAAAGCTGCAAAAAAAAAGTGACGCAGAGAACTGGGGTTGAGGAAGAGTGGAGAGGTTGTATCCGTAGGTTCAGTGGTTGGGCGCCGGCCGGACGAGGTTCCAAGTTTGTGGTAAAGTCCCGGGTCTGGTGTCCACACTACGGTAGTCCGAGGTCGTATCCGGATTCTCTTCTGAGCGCAGGTCGGCCGCGGGGAGGGGGGAGGGGGGAGGGGGGAAATGGCGGGATGTTGCCGGGAAGAGGGGCGAGGGAAAAGGGGGGAAAAGCCACATGCTGGAATGCATCATTGACGACTAACGAGGCAGTTTGGCCTTGACGTCGATGTCGTGCTTTCTGCTTCCCTCCCCTCCCCTGGTTCCTGGGTAGAACCCAACAAAGCTTCTCCAGCTACCTCACCAGCTACAACTCTCGCATCGCACGATGGCCGAAGCGAGAAAAGCAGGGAAGGGGATCTACCTTTGGAGCTGACGAGGGCCTCTGGAACTCTGGATAGATGGGAGCCCAGATATTCGGCGTTGGCTCGAAAAGAAGCCAGACCCAACCAATTACATTCAACTGCAAGCACTTAAAACCCCTTGTAGCTTGCAATGACAACGAGCCAATCGTACGTCAGTACAACACATGCTTCTCTCTCAATGGACCAACTCGCTCCCCAGCCACTCCCTCCTCCGTGGCATCCAGAAACACAGTCACAACTGCTACCAGGAAGTCATCTCATCCAATCGTCTCCCTGGCTGGCATTTATCAAATCGCGGGCTAAGCTGACCCTCCCCTGAACTCTCATGGAAAACTTGATTGTAAGTTGAGTCATCGTCGTCAAGGGACTTGATTGAACTTCCTGAGAAAATGTCACTCTTCCCTGCCGCTGTAATTCATTCTCTCGATCGTTTTGTATTGTGTTATCGATGATGAACGGGAGCTCCGTACCGCGTACGTGACTTATTGCCACGACGTGCTGTGTGGGCACTACATTGTTCGCTCGAACGACATTGCAGTCTTGGACTCACTAGGGTTTCTCATTGTGGGATTCTACAGTCCTCAAACGTACAATCATAATCTAAAAGCAGTCGGTAATGCCGGGCGTCATCGAAGTTGAAGATTGGTTGTTGAAGTTAAGAGACTAACTGCACATTGAGTGTAGAACCCGTCATTGACGAAAGATCCCTCACGTTCAAAGAATATGAATAATTGCTGACAACATCATTGGCGTCAGGACGATTGTCATATGGCTGAGTTTGTCTGGCGTCCCAGGTCGGAGGCACCTCCTCGGCGTGGTACGCAGCGCTGTCATGTGGTCGTTGTTGCTGGGTGTCTGCGAACGTCGGTCCGTTTCTATTCAACGCAGAATAGTGTCAAGTCTGGCCACAAGGATACTGCGCAATGCCGAGTCTAGGGAGGATGAACTTGTGAACATTCCAAGATGCACATATGACAAATGTTCTGACTGTCGCGGAGAGTTCACACAGAACGGGCATCGACAGCGTCCAGGAACAGCTGGCCACGACCCAGGCAGAGTTAGCAGCAACTCAAGCAGACCTGGCAGCAACCGAGGCAGATTTTTCCCTCAACTAGACTTGGGTAACTTTGGCTGCATTCGAGCTTTACATCAAAGGACGATGAACGAGGTCCGTTTCCGAATGCTACCGCAGTGGGAGAAAGACCAGGGCAATGTTGCTCGGAAGCTTGTCCCTCAGTTCAAGAAGAGAGGCGTCTCCATCTTCATGACGGCCTTGGGTAACAAGAGACAAGAACGATTCAACGTCCGAGGAAGAGGAAGCACAACGCATTACCAACAATTCAGTCCTCGTCGCTTGTGTAGATTCCGGAGTTAGGCTATGAGAGGCAACTATATTTGCGAAGTCGCAAATCAGCTGGGGATAGCTTCAAGTTGCCGCGCATCGCCCAGCCTTACCCGCCTTGCCCGATGAGCCATTTGTGATTAAAAGCATGGAACAAGTTGCGCCGGCGTAGGTTGATTTGCCGACCGAGGTGAAACTTGGTGAGAAACGTGTGTCGAATTAGGGACTCCTCGCTGTGGTCTTGGCAGCCACTTTGGAAATCGCCGGTAGTGAGACGCCTTCGTTTCTAGTAGGGCCGACCTTTACGAATTCTCTAGCGTCTTGGTTACAGCATTTGCGCGGTGTCTTTTCTCAAACACATTGACACATGTCTAGCTAGGGCCAGCTAGTTATGAACTGCGCCGGGCTGCCCGTTTGGAGGCGGTATCCAGGAGAGGCGGCCGAAACAGAGCGGACGAGCAAGGTCGTCGACTTTACGCGTCGGGTGTGTGATGTTTGTTGCGGGTTGCCATCCCATTGGGGAATTTCGAGAGGGTCATGGTCTAGCCGCCCAACAACACCAACATGTTCCGCAACGGCGGCAGTTGTCTCCTGCGTCGACTACTAAGTTGGCACAAGACCCATAAGCTCATCAGAGAGAGAAGCCAGAGGTAAGAGAGTTCAGTGTTGAGATGGAACCGACAACCGCTACTGATGCCGATGACTGAGCGACCGGAAAAATGTCTCGCTCCGTCCCTTGATCCGCGTCTGTTCGGCAGATGCCCACCACATCCTCCAACTCGTCTGAAACTCTAGATGATGGACGGGGGAAGCGGGAGCGGGGACATCTGAAAGAGGCACGTAGGTCCGAAGTGGAACGCCCCATCGAAGTCCGGACGGAATGTTCTCCGGTTTTGCACGCGTTGTCTCTCCAACCGATCGATCTGGGACTCGGAAGTTTGGGAGTCCAAAAGAGATTTGGGGTTGCTCAGAGAGGTGGGTTCAGGCGTGCAAAGAGAACCAAAAGAATATCATCCCCTGGCCAGGTGCCACTGAAGCGAGCTGAGGCCCGGCCCCGAAACAGTGGGGCTCTAACCGGAGCGCGGAGGGAACGGCGCAGGTCGCGGATTGGTGTGGGCATCATCACGAACGGTCCATGGTTCACCAAGTTTTGTAGGTGAGACGATGTGGCGGGTATTGGTGATATGGCAACGTGATCAAGTTCCAGAGGAGCGCCTTTTCTCGTTCAACGCACAGATGACATTCTGTAGCCTGGTGACGATGCCCGCTTGGAGGAGGATAAGTGAGGACTAGTTTTCGGTAGCGCAGCGCCGCGTTGACTCACCAGTTTCGCCGCCGCTTACATGCTCCTCCGGGCCTCCAAGAGTCTCTGATGACCTGCCAAACACAGCTTCCGAAGTTTCAACGAGTTGTGGTTGCTAGGCCATCTCTCGGGAGGTAGGTCATATCCGCGGGAATGGGTTGGTGGTTGAGTCTTGACTGACGTGATGTGCATTGCATGGTAAGAAGTATAGGCTCGGTGAGAGAAGGAAGGGGGGATTGTCTTGCTCACAGGGCTGCAGAGACTTTCTACATCGAATTCTGTCGTCATGACTGCATCGAGAAACAAGGTTCAGACTCGCCGCTGGGTGGATGGGCATTGTTGAATGGTCTTTGGCAGCTGTCATGTCGGGTTTCTACTGCAGTTTGTAGACTTGACAGATGTCGCTCATCCTATCATCGTGTGCCCGCCCAGAAGTTGCCCACATGCGACAGTGCACCTGCAGTAATACTACAGCGAGACTACAGCCCGGATCGGCATGGCGCTCTGCAAGCTGTTCCTGCTTCCCTGTCCTAAAGAGCGACGGAGAGGACAGTCCTAAAGAGTCCCTTCTCTCTATCCCTCTCCCTCCGCTCGCTGGTTGGCCAAGGTAGATATGCCTTGCTGTGTACCCCCCGCCTTGTGGTGCAGTCGCGAAAGATATGGCTGCCTTTGGTCAAGTACCTTGCATGGCTCTCTGCGGACGATCCTTCCTCACATCGCATTCTACATTTCGCTTCGCTGAGCAGCCGAGCCCCGTTGCAACCAGCAACCGGCCAACTTGTCTCGGCAACCGCATCAACAGCAGCAACTGCCACCGGAAGCAAACTCTTGGGACAGAGCAGCAAGAATGCGGAAGCAACTATGATCCCTTATTCGCACATGTACAGATAGCTAAGACGCACTACGTAGACAATGATTCCTACTGCTTCGAAGGAATGTATGTCATCGAGTCTCGGAAACTCAGTCAGGGAGAGACGGGGGAACACGGGAGCGACCAGGGGATGGACATCTTACAAGGCTCAGATCGGGGGGGGGGGGGAAGAGTCAGACCAAGATCAGGCCAGGGCAATTCCCATGTGGTTAGACGGATGCTGATTTGCATGCCTTTGCTCCCATTTCCCTCCCCTCCCCATCCCCGAGACATGCCCATCTCACGCAGGAACATCCTTGAACCGGCCCTTTCTTCAGCCTCCCTACCATACAGAGGAGTCGGAGGGTTCATCGCATATCTCGTCGGCAAAGTGCGCAAGAGCTGGCCTTTCCCCATCGCCGAAGCAACACAGCAGTGAACAGTGGCTGCTAACAGTAGTACTTTGCTCTGTTAGCCGCCGCCCGGATCAAGCATGAACCTCAGCAGACCACCACACCACCGTGCCCGTGCCTGTCAAGCCCGTTCATGCCATCTGATTGCGCCATTCTCTTTAGACGGGCCCTCGAAGGTCGTTGGTTCGCCGTATCCTCTGGCTTGGCTCCCCTGGACGACGATGCCAGTGGAAGCTTGTGTGCCGCCATCATCCCGTGTTTGTCCACGTTGAAACCCTAGATAGGCGCTGGCGTCTGTCGAAGAAGGACAATATCTCGACGACACATCTGACAGACCGAGGAAGATGGAGAGGAAGGGTCAAGAACCCGTTTACAGTTGCTATCACGGGTTGTTTCAGTTGGTACAGGTTGCGCTCGAGCTGGGCCGGCGATCAGAGCCTGGTCACGACTCACAACCCCCTCTATTTGTACTTACCTATCACCTAAGTCTACAGCTGTCAGCATACCTATGTGGCCCAGGACACCCTTCCGGTCTCCCTGTTGAGCCACGTTGGCCCATCTTTCATGGCGTTGGCCGAGTTCCCCCATACATACGCCTGGTTCTAGCTTGGAAGCCAACGCCGTTATAGGGGGCGTCATGGCTATCTGGACAGACACCGGATTCGACACGTGTGGCTTTCCCTTGGGCTTTTTCTTTGTGGAAGAGAAGCAGGAAAGAAAGAAACGGAATATCTAGGGTAAGGCACGTTGTAGTCAGAGATTGTTTCGTGTAATTGATTGGCCCTATAACCTAATTACACAGCAGAGCATTCGACAGTCCCTCCACCGGGAAGCTCCCAGCAACACAGGCAGTCAGTCGGACGAAGCGCCTGTGTCTTTTGCATCTGAGTTTTAATGGTAAATTGTAGGCGAGCAGCGCAGTCTGTCTCACGGAGTGCACTGTGCTCTACTGGACAGTGCTCCCATCCCGCTATCTTGTCTGGCCTTACCAAATGAGATATGCTGACAGTTCGGATACGTACCCATCAACGACCTTAACTCGAGGTACCTTAGTTCCCCTTCCCAGGTTTTCCCAGGTTTTCCCTCTTTTTGTCTCTGCATCCCTACAAAAAATTTAGCCAACTCCCAAGAAGTCTCCAACGAGAACAGGCCGTCTCTGCCTGCCTTACCTTAGGTGCGGTGCTTAGCTTGCGGCTTTGCCAATCCATCTGCCATCTGCCAATATCTACGTACCTATTGAGGCACGATTGTGCGCCGTCCTGAGGTTGCCTTTCCCTCACCTGCTTCTGCAGTAACTTACCATTGATTACTGCATCGGCTGCGGCTGCTGCTAGCTACCATTTTGTTTCCCAGGTGTTGGTCTTCTCGCTCTACCTATCCTCTCCCTCCCACAAAGCGAACGATTGGTTCCTGGACGCTCCTTAGCACTTCTTCACCCACCTCTCCTCCCCCTTCTTGTGCTGCCTCTTCTCGATCCTGCGTTCTCCTGGAACTAGGAAGCGCCCTTTGCTGCAGACCAGGCTTAGCATCTGCCGTGTCACGACTCTGACGACTAGACATTTCATCTACTTCTGTAATCACGCTTCCGCCGCCGTACAGAGCACCGATACTTGCTTTCTGCGCCGCACCTCACGGACCTCCCTTTTACCATACTTCCCCTCGACTCCCAACCTCCCCCCGGCTCGAGTTCCTCGGACACCTTACGGATACGCTCCTCTTGCTCACGCCAGCTCTTCGTCATTCGGTGTACTACTTTCTCTCCCACGAAATTGCCGTCTTGGACCTTCTGTAATGATCAATGATATACGCATCTGACGTCGCCCCCGCCTGATATCTATCTACCTAACATTCACGAATCGACCAATCGACAGCACTCACTCCTCGCTTCCACCGACACCCAAGCCGCCGATTGCGCCCCTGGTCTTCCTTTGACTGTGCTCTGAACCCCTCGATATCCTCAAACTTGCACAATTTCGTTTGTTAGGGTGGTTCATGTCATGTTCAAGTTAGGGTTGTGTGAACTACAGTAGAATTGCTATGAGTGGGGATCAGCTGGCGTCCAGGCAAGAATTCTACCAAACCCGCCCCATTCACGTTCGTCTTTCTGTTTCTGCCTCCCGACCAGGTCGCAAGATTGACAGGCCGGACAATCTATCAAAAGGCCATTTTGCTAACCAGAAACTCTGACTACAGCTTTGGAAACCCAAACGCTCAGCCGCCCACCCCCAAACAGACTCCCACTTCCGCCGTTTTCCCGAGCCCCGTTTTCGAAACTCCTAAGCAGTCCCAGGGTCACTTTGACGACGCTGGCGGTTGGACGCCTCGCTTTGCAGAAGAATACTCCGTCTTCAACACAACCCCAGGCAACCTTCGAGGCTCTCAGGGTACATTCCCCGATTTTGCCACAGGTGCTACTACATACCCTGCTTCGGCAAGCCTCAAGAGGCCTCTGTCCGCCGAGAGCCTCGCCGCTCAGATAGCAACACATGCCAACCACTTCTCTCCCAATACGAACCTACCTCTACCCCCGGTTGCCGCAGCTCGACGACTGCCCTCTTCTCCCAAGCCCCCGATCGAGCAAGCAGACTTTTCCAGTCAGAAAGGCGGTTCGGCCAGTCCAGAGGTGGCGTCACAAGACAACATAGTAAAAAGTTCACAAGGCAGGGAGAGCGTGGCGGATCTAAACGGGCAAACGGCAACTCCTCCCCCATCTTCCCACAAGGGTGGCCGGAAGCTTGCTCCTAAGCTACAGGGCGACAACATGCAGAATGATCATGGCTACGGCCAGCCTGACTTTTCTGGAAACCCACAACATCCCAATATGACGGCCTTTGTGGCTGCCACCGACATGTTCGGATATCCCATGTCGGCTCCGGCAAACGCTACCGCAAGCTTTTGGGATCCGAGTGCCGACATGTCAGGCATGGAAATCGACTTCTCCTTTGGTCCCAATGTCTTTCAAACCTCGGGACATCGCCACATGTCTTCCTTTGACGCCTCCCAAATGTTTCAAGAGTCTGCCGCCCTGCCGCCGTCAGGTAGTCAAGAGACTGCCCAACCCATCAAGCGGACACGACCCCTGGCCCCCAAACCTGTCATGAACAATGTCCAGTCCAGCTCGGCAGATATCTCCATGGTCTCAAATTCGTTCTCAACATCAATGGAGGATCCGTTTGGTATTATGAGTCCCGGCGGAGTCGATCCCGGTGTCTTGTTCGGTCGACCATTGTCTTCAAACATGGGTGCAAACATCCCCCTCACACAAGGTTCGGCACAGTTTGCCCTTGCAGCGGCAGCAGAATCACAATCGAGAGCGCCTATGCACGGCGATATCCGCCGCTCCCTCAGTACCAAGGAGCTGGGTCAAGGAAGGCCATTAAATCCTCCGGCCAAATCGAATGGGCGGCTCAACGGACTGCAACGAAGTGCCAGTGAAAATCGTGGAAGACGCGGACTGGCAAAGCCATCATTGCCAAAACTCGCTCCAGCCATACAGCCGAGGCCTCAGGTGGCCAATGGTCCCGTAGCTGGCCCAAGCAGGCCACCGAGCCGCCCGTCTGGCAGAGTATCGCCCCTGAAACAGCAGCACTCTCGTCTCTCCAGCTTGACGTCGATACCCGAGTCGGCACCTTCGCGGCCTCGCACGGCCGTGAAGTTTACTATCGACTCGAGAGGCAGGGCGCGGGCCGAGACCACCATGGTGATGGATGAGCCGCGACTCGAGGAGGCACGGAGACTACCGGTGACACGGGAAATGCCGCGCAGGGAGAAGAGCTGGGAATCCGAGGATGACGACTCTTCGACAGATGACGAGCCAATCATCATTCCCAGCCGAAATACCTCATTCGCATTACCAGATCCCCGTCGGCCGTCGTCAGCTTCCATGTTCCATTCGTCTCGAAGGAGCGTCAGTGAACACAGCTCGAGCAGCTTGGGAGCGTCGGTTTCACAGCACGAGGCTGAGAGCGAAGCGGAAACCGTGATGAACGGGGCACAGGGCAAAGGGGGTGATGCAGCAAGCGAGCTGCGGAAACTCATTGAGAGTCGACAAAAGCGCGGTCCTCAGGCACCTGGCAGTCAACGATCACAGCGATTTGCGTCGGGCAGTTTCCAGAATCACCTTGGGGGTATGATGTCGCCCACGGGTTTCACTGAAGCCAGCCTACCCTCGCCGACGAAAGCGACGTACAACGTTCGATGCGTCTGCAGGAACAGCGCGGATAGGCAAGGAGATTACATGGTTCAATGGTATGATGCTACTCCCCCCATTCTGCCTCGTCGAGATGGCCGGCTAGCACCTTTGTGCTTTACCAATGCTAACATGTCATCAGTGAGTCCTGCGAAATGTGGCTTCATGGATCGTGCATCAACATATCCAAGCGGACACTTCCATCTGTGTACATATGTGCTTTCTGTTCAAACACACCCAACATGCGAGGCGGTCGGCTCCGGGGAAATGGCCCAGCGCTGGGACCACCCGGGGCGAGCCCGCTAGCCCGCAAATCATTCAGGTAATACGTGAGTGCATTGAAGCACAACGATAATGACCGGCCCCAAAAGTCAATGACGGTACGCGAGGAAAAGAAAAGGTTTAGAAAGAGAAACGGGGCGATCCGTCATCAAGTCATCTTGGATATTGATGAGTATATATAATTCCCGAGTACATACCTTGCGGCTTAATTATGAGTAACAAACGAGAGGATGCTGAGAAAAGAGGGTATTGAAGCTATCGTGAGGCAACGTCAAACATGTCGAAAGTGACCGATGGGAGTGAAGTGAAGTGACGGTGGATCTGCCGATTTTCGGATTTCCCGGTGAATGGTCTAGACCCTAGACCTATGTAAGCTACTAGGCCGTGCCACGGCTGCAGGAACGGCAGATCTGATAGAGGTCGTCCCGATATCCCCATGATAATTCACTCGGCCTGAGTCCACCCGATGTGCGGACCGTCGTCGGACGCAGCAACCGGAAGAGGGCAGATTTGTGGAAACCGGGACGAAGCGGCGCCGATAGAAGCCGAGCGAACGAACCAAACGCCCCCCGGAAGCGTTTGTGGGGTACTCACCTTGGGTGGGCCACCAGTGCTGTAATGTCAGCTCATCCCACCACAGTTACGAACTCTACCTTAGGTAGGGACTACGGACTACTAGGGAAGGTCAACAGCTCCGACGTCGGAAGGCGGGGTTGAGGCCGTGCCACTGCCATTGCCAGCACCACGACTTTTTTCCAATCTGTGTGCGGGATGCGGGGGCAAATAGGAGCTCTCTTGCTGTCACTTGGGAGTGGAATTAACTTTGTGTTTACTTTCTCTCCTCTTCATCTCCTCCTCTTCTCTCCAATTGCAACAGATACCCCCCTTGTCTTCTTCCTTCGACGCAGGTTCAAGACTCTTCCTGTTCCTTTCCCATCAATCTTCATCAGTCATAGACAAAGATGGCGACTCACAACATTGTGGTGTTTGGCGGTGACCACTGCGGTCCTGAGGTGAGCTTCCGAATGACTGGCGGGGGTGCTGCAAGCTTTCTGGCTCTTGGCAGATTGTAGAGCTGAGATGGAAACGGAATAGATGGAATTGACGGCTAACGTATTTTACTTTGTTTCTAGGTTGTCGCCGAGGCTATCAAGGTATGCTGCCGGCCAAAATGAATTGCGTCGACCCGGATCATGCTCGATTCGCCCGACAGACCACACGAGACTGATCAATATGTGTGTGTTTTGTTTTATACAGGTTCTCAAGACAATTGAGACCAGCAGCCCCTCGGCTGGCCAGTTCAACCTCCAGGAGCACCTCCTCGGTGGTGTAAGTTCTCCATGACCCCGTTCCCGGATCCCACTCGCCCCAGCGTCCAAAGAACCTCAAACTGACACAAGCCCTTCCCTTGGGCACCCACAGGCCTCCATCGACGCAACCGGCTCCCCCCTGACCGACGAGGCCCTCGCCGCCGCCTCGGCCGCCGATGCAGTCCTCCTCGGCGCCATCGGCGGTCCGAAATGGGGCACCGGCGCCGTCCGCCCGGAGCAAGGTCTCCTCCGCCTCCGCAAGGAGATGGGCACCTACGGCAACCTCCGCCCCTGCAGCTTCGCCTCCGAGGCGCTCGTCGACTTCTCCCCGCTCAAGGCTGAGGTCTGCCGCGGCACCGACATGGTTATCGTCCGCGAATTGACCGGTGGCATCTACTTTGGCGAACGCAAGTGGACCAGATGAATTCAACACGAACCACGGCTGACGAATACCAGGCAAGGAGGATACCGGCGACGGAAAGGCGTGGGACTCGGAGCCGTACAGCCGCGAGGAGGTGGAGCGCATCGGAAGACTCGCTGGATTCCTGGCGATTGCGCGCGGGGAGAAGACGGTGTGGAGTCTGGATAAGGCGAACGTGTTGGCCACGAGCCGGCTGTGGCGCAAGGTCATCACGGAGCTGTTTGAGAAGGAGTTCCCGCAGTTGAAGATTGAGCACCAGCTCATCGACTCGGCCGCCATGTTGCTCGTCAAGAGCCCGCGGGCGCTCAACGGTGTCGTTGTCACGAGTAACCTGTTTGGCGATATTATCTCTGACGAGGCGAGCGTTATCCCCGGCAGCATTGGACTTTTGCCCAGTGCTAGTTTGAGCGGTATTCCGGATGGTAAGGGGAAGTGCAACGGTATCTACGAGCCTATTCACGGTATGTGGTCCCCATCCCCAACCCTCAATATTCAAGGGGAAGGCTTTGTGCTAATCTTTGGGATGTAGGCTCCGCCCCAGATATCTCTGGCAAGGGCGTCGTCAACCCCATCGGCACGATCCTCTCCGTCGCCATGATGCTGCGCTACTCGCTCAACCTGCCCAAGGAGGCCCAGGCCGTCGAGGACGCCGTCAAGGCCGTCATTGACGGCGGTGTGCGGACAAAGGACCTCGGCGGTAACGCTGGCACCAAGGAGACTGGTGATGCTATCGTTGCTGAGCTGGCCAAGATTCTCAAGGCATAAGGGGGCGTGGGTTGATTACCTTACACTGTACTACGGTAGGATCTAAGGGATCTGCATGTTGGAGAATCAAAAAATAAAATAAAAATAAAAAAATTTGGGGAAAAGAAAAGAAAAACAGGTGGATAGCTCGCTACTTGGGGATAGAGTGCGAGTTGAATCGCAATGAGGGGAAGAAAAGTTTTGGTCAAATTCTTTCCAAGGAAACGCTTAACCTTTACGTATCCAAATGATGCATGTTGCAGCGATTTACTTGACTCTCCTCACTGACATCCCACCGGTGCGCCAATTCGAACACAGCTTTAGTGTCAAACTTTACGTCTTCTCTTTTGCAATTTTCATTCAAATAACAAGAGTGCCATCCCAGCGTATTCCTCGCAGATCACGACCTCCACAAATCCTCAGGTTCGTGATGCAGTTACTTTCTCACAAAGACACTCAGCAGAAGGGGGTATTAATGTGCGTGTATCCGTACGCCTAGAGTGTAAGTCAGCCGACCGCCCCGTCAAACGTCAAACTCAAGTTTCATCTTACCTTTTTCCATCCGGGAATCGAGAGATAGGCTGTACCATTGCTAATGTCAGCACCTTTACACACATTTACACTCACCTCCTCACACAGAACTTCTATATCACAGACCGGGAGAGAAGAAGAAGAAGAAGAAGAAGAAGAAAGAACTCACCACACTCCATAAACCCATCCCCATTCCTCCCCCCACAATCCCTCGCAGCCCACTCAACAGCATCAACCCACTCCTGCACAACACACGGGTTCCCGCCATTCTTCCCGTTCCCAACATCTCCGCTCCCGGCATAGGAACACATGTACGCCACCGCGTCGCCCCAATGGCTGTAAATCTTTTCGCGGTAGCCGAGGCGTTTCCCATTGAGCGCGGCGCACTGCGCCGCGAAGGCGTTGCGCGCGCCGTTGGGGTGGGAGGCGAAGTCGGCCGTGGTGATCCAGGGGCTGTCGGAGCAGATTGCTTTGGTGGTGTCGGGGGGCCAGGTTGTTGTGTCGCGGCGGAGGTGGTGTGGTGGTGGTGGTATGTCGACGTCGGGGATTCGGGTGTGAAGTTCTCGGCCTTCTGGGGTGAGGGTTACGATGTAGGTTCCTTGTTGGGAGCCTGGGGGAACGAGGGTTGAGAGGACTGGTGCGGCTAGTGCTGTGAGGATGGTTAGGTGGTGGAAGGGCGTGGAGATCATTTTTGGCTTGCTGTTGGTGTTTAGGGGATTAGGAGTGTGGTGTGTTGGGTGCTTGATGATGTGGGAAGTCATGAGAATGTGCAGAACGGGGCTTTACTTATACACCGTGAAATCCCATCATCGTGATCTTTTGCCCGAATCATGGTCCTTCGTTGCATCCGTTCCGTATCTGGCAGTCGTTAGTCCCTAGATTTTGAGGGATCGATCTCCTTCCTCAAGGTTGCGGCTGTACTCTATCGCCATAACGGTATCCTATCAAAAGGTCGACTATGGTGTTCGTTAAAATGATGATTACTAGCACCGAATTCTCATCTGTAACATGTCACGTCGAGGCTGGTCATGGGGTTCGACTCGAGGAACCCGATCGAAGCTGCGGTCCGGCACCGATGGTCGTTGAACAAGCGAGTGCCACAAGTAGAACGGGGAAAACGGACGATCAATCGTAGTACATCTCACAATCAAACCGAACACATGGTTACGGAACCCATCTCATAGTCTTAATCTCTTCCTTCTACTTCTTCTCATCTATGTATATGTATTAGACCCCCCTTAGCTATGCCCTCCTGACCATACCGGCAACCGTCGTCGGTGACACGTTAAACATGGAGATCAAATCCTCGTGCTCGTGGTCGTATACCAGCGCATTACACCTGATGTTGAACTTGTTCTGCATCGAGTCGTCCACGATGATGGTCTCCTCATCCTCGCCGTCTTTGCAGCCAGACCTCACGGAGATGAGTCACTCTGATGGAGCGCGGTTTCGTGGTAGCAGCTTCACCGCGTGGAAGTTTTGCTGTTGTATCGAGGATACCTGGACGAGCACCTCGCGGTCCCATGCTTTGTTGTCTGCTATGTTAAGGCCCTTAAAAAATCCAGTGGTGTTATAAATCATGTCGTTGACCAGGTTTGATACGGTGTAGATGGAAGAGAGGACGAGAGCTTGTACATAAACTTGAACTCCAACTTTGATGTCGAGAGTAAACGAGAGACAGATACGAAGCGTGGCCTATAGGAGGGGATTTACTTTTGAGGATGTTGGCGAGGAGCCGTCACAGCCTGACTTTGACTTTGGGCGAGCGTCACTTTGTACACGGCGAGTACCGCGCTCTGAAGGATTCAGCTTCTAGTCTTCCGAATGCACAACATCGACCGTCTGGAAGTAGAGCTTCATGCTTTATGAAGCGAATAGGGAGGGAGGGTCTTGAGGTGCCGCTTTTCAAAAAAGACAGTTGCTGAAATGGACACACGATGTTGGCTCATCATGGGCTCTCTCCGGGACAGTTGGCGGACTTGAAGTCCCCACAACAAACTTCATCCCGCCGGAGGTGGGTAAGTTCCGTTGGGTCAATAGATCCTTGACACTACCCGTCTACCGGTGCTGGTTGCGGGGTCCGTGGCGGGAGAGGCTTTCCTTCGACGCCTTCTTGCAGTCCCGGCTTACCTACCATCCTTTTAGATCCTTAGCCATAAGTTCGCATTCAATGTGGCGGGCCGTGGCCCGTGGACCGAATACCCACTTGCCTCGGTCTGAACCGCGGTTTGAAATCCAGTACGAAACTCGGCCGTACAAAAGGACGTTGCTTGATGTATTTGGCCGGACGGCAACTCGCATTCTCGCTAAGCATCGTAGACTGGGCCACACGGGTGGATGGTTAGACCGAAGACCACGCCTATTTGTAGATCTAGAACGGTCAAAGCCTGTCTGACGCATACGCCGTTCTGAGAATACCAAGGTACGTAATGGCCAATATTGAGCGAGCGGCTGGATGTGGAGAGCAAACGGCTGTTGGTCCAGGACTCTGACGCAACTCTGAATAGCTGCTTACAATAGCTTTGAGCCCCTTCTAAGCTGTCGACACTGCGGAAAACAATTCCCGCCGTATCCTGTAAAGTGACGAGAAAATCACTGGTGCGTAGGTATGCGTCGACACTTTAACCCACTTGCAGCCGGTGGGATGGTGAAACGAACACGACCAATTGGCAAAACAATCGCCTCTTGAGATGGACCTACTCCGATTCGGAGCCTCGGCAGGGTACCGTTCAATGTTATGTATAAGTAAAGATTGAGTATATCCAATCGGCAATGGATTTCCAATAATCAGTAGGTTAATTGACACTTGGAGAACTTCAACCGCGCAAACCACTCTTACATCGACCGCAACGTCTCAGGCCCTCCCTCTCCAGAACAAAGGCATCTTCCGGAACTTGCCAACTTTCCCATCCGATGTCACAGACCTGGCGGCCCTCATCACCGGCGCCAATGGCATCAGCGGATTTCACACCCTCAGGGTCCTCCTCGACGCACCGCAGCAATGGAAGAAGGTCTGGATAGTGTCGAGAAGCCTCCTCTCAGAGAAGATGATGAGCTTCTTCTCTGCTGAGCAGCAGGCGCGCATCGAACACATCTCGCTGGATTTCCTGGCGGACGAGGACGTCATCGCGCAAGGTCTAAAGGAGCGTCAAGTCACGGCGGATTACGTCTTTTTCTACTCCTAATTCCAGCCCAAGCCCGAGCCCGGGAGCCGCGGCTTGGTCCAACGCTGAAGCTCTCGTCAAAGTCAATTGTAAGTTTCACACAAGCCTTCTTTCCTGAAAGTGGAAAAGAGTCACTTTTTCTTACCACCCCTTAATCAGCCGCCTTGCTCCGAAACTTCCTCAGCGGGCTCGAAAATTCCTCCATCCGCCCCAAACGCATCGTCCTGCAGACCGGCGCCAAGAACTACGGCGGCCACATCGGCCAGGCAATCTCGCCCTTCGTGGAGTCAGCGCAGCGCGTCACCAGCGAGCCAAACTTCTACTACCCGCAGGAAGACGCCCTCTTCGACCACTGCGCCGGGACGGGCGCAAGATGGAACGTCTTCCACCCCTACTGGATCATCGGCGCCGTCGAGAACACGCAGATGAATGCGTTTTACGGGCTCGGTGTCTACGCCGCCGTACAGGCTCATCTGGGCAAGCCGCTCGAGTTCCCCGGCACGATGGCGGCTTGGCTCAAGAACCATACGCAGTCGCATGCTCATCTTACCGGGTATCTGTCCGAGTGGGCTGTTTTGAATGAGCATTGTGGGAATCAGGCGTTCAACTCGAGTGACCATGGTTCGTTCAGCTTCGCGTTGTTCTGGCCTGAGCTCGCGAAATGGTTTGGTATTTCAAAGGTTGAGAGGCCGGAGGTGGATGAGTCAATGATGCAGACGATTTCTATGCCTGGCGAGCCGCCTATTGGGTACGTGTTGTTGGATCTCGGAGAAGGAAACTTGAGTAAGTTTGCTAATAGTTTTGGTTCTAGGTTCGGCCCCCGTGGAGACCTCAAGTTTTCGTGGTCTTTCGTCGCCTGGGCCAAGGAGCCCGAGAATCACGAAGCCTGGAAGGAGATTATGAAGAAGCACAACCTGCTGCTCGACCCCTTCCAGGACCCCGAGGGCCAGTTCATGTTCACGGACGTTGCTGTGCTGCCCGATAGCTACGGTCGCCTGAGCCCGAACAAGGCCCGCGTGATGGGCTGGAACGGGTTCGTTGATACGGCAGAGGGCATTTTTGCGACATACACCGAGTTCCAAAAGCTTGGTATGCTGCCGCCGATGGCTGTGGACGAAGCTAGACCGTTGATCTAGGAGGAGGCTGTCGAGTGTCACGCAGCTCGAGGAGTATAGTAGTGTATGAAACGAACAAGATGGATGGTGTACGTTGATCAAAACAGAAATTTTTTTATTTGGTGCTTGTTATGGGAATGGTGATCGCGGAATGTTCATATTCTGTGTACTTCATGATGGGAAAAGGGCCAGAGGATGTGAGATGACAAGGGACGCTCAACTGCTTGAATCATGACCGAGAAATCCCAACTTGTCCTTGATTAAGTGTGGCAATCGCCCATCAAAACTGACTATGTGAAGCATATGACACCGGGGGACAACAATAACGGCCCGACAGAGTGCCCTATAAGAACTGCAAGAAATACACCCATGTCTACACTGAGTTGGTCGGGTTGGCAGCTCCGAGAACTGCCAGTTTGAAGGGAACCCCGACGGGATCTGGTATAGTAGTTGTGAAATTCGCTGACGTCAAAGGGGCAAGAGATGAAGTAGGGGACGGCGTGGTGGACGGACCAGGGAAGGCTAGACCGATGGACGGGTCATAGATCGTCCCGCCCGTTGTGATGGAAAGCTCCGTAGGCGAGATCACGATGATGGAGGATGATGACGACGACGATGTGGTGACAATGGTGACAGGGCTGGTCAAGGAGCTGGAAGTTGAGACTGGGATGGCCGAGGAGTTGCTGGGAAGGATGAGACATTCTCCAACGCGTCTCCCCGACGAACTTGATCTTCATCGCCAGAAATCCCAAAAACCTTTCGGATGCGCAAGCGCTGGGAGCAGACAGGCGCCAAGCTGATTACGACGACGATGCATCGATTCGAAAGAGCTTTCACGGAATTAAGACCCTGTTTCTAATTTCCTATGCATCAGTTGAACACGAACACAGATCTCGAGTAAGGCTCAACTACCTTGGTGGTTGGAAGTATGTATGATAGCTGACAAAACCACGCAAAGCGACACAAGTTTGCCATCGACGCCGCCATTGAAAGTGGTGTGAAGCACATCTTCTATGGGTCCTTGGGCTTCGCTGGATCTGCAAAGAGCCAGGAGTCAGTGGTACATGTCATGAAGGCACACCCCGATACTGAGAGATATCTTCGTGACTGCCGCAAAGAGCATCCTGGGTTCGACTACACGATTGTCCGCGAGGGGCTTTACACCGAGTCTTACCCACTCTACACTTCGTTCTTTGACCTGGCTCGACCTGTCAATGAGATCAAGATTCCTCACGATGGTGCCGGCCCCGGTATCGCATGGGTCAAGAGAGAGGAGCTGGGAGAAGCTACAGCTGAGCTCATATCGCACTACGTCGCAGACCCTGACAGCTTCCCCTACCGTCGTGAGACAACACTCTTTTCGGGCATCAAGACATTAACTTTGTCGGAAACAGTTGGGATTCTCAGCGAGATCGCAAAGGTCCCAGTTGCGATCAAGCAGGTTTCAGATGATGAGTTCGCTAATCAGGCTCAGATAATTCCCAACTTTACCTACCATGGGGTTGACTACTCGAAGCCATGGGCTTCGTCGTTTGAGGCGTTTCGAAGGGGTGAGGCGGCTGCTGCGTCTCCGTTGTTGAGTGAGCTTCTGGGAAGAGAGCCGGAGGATTTCAAAACCACTGTAGTGAACTCTCTCGGGGCCTAGATAGTTGGATAGATCAACCAACGAGCTATTTTCTTTCATATAGGAACGATATTATGCATAGCACTGTTTCAACATTCAATGTCACTACAGACGCACTGTTGATAATTGATCCCAAGCTCGAAAGTAGAGTAAGGAACCTGTATCCAACCGCAGAGCCCTTATGTTGTCTTGGCGTACGACGCATCAAAAAGATTACAGCGGCTGTCAACCACCTTTGAATCCATCATCGAGACCCCGTCACCAAGAACACCACCCAAGTTCCCCAGGTCCATCGCACCAGGCATACCAGAAAACTGCGTCCAGGCAGGCACTCCAGGCCCGTTGGTGGGGTTCTTGGCAAAGTTTGGCCCACGCCGTTTGCATAAACTTGCTCAGCGCAAGAGTCTGATCAGGTGTTGCCGGCGGCGGCGGGAGGTTGCCAAAGACGAAGCCAATCTCAGAGCCGTGTACCGGGCGAGACAAGATACCCCCGGGTGTTGGCGGGAACGAGGTGGAGTTGAAGAGGTATCTCCAAGTGGGCACCCCGGATTGGGCCGAGAGACGAGCTTCGTGGGCAATGCTGCAGGTCCAATCCAAATCTGTGGCAAACTACGTGATTGCAGCTTTCGGAGTCGGGAAAAGCATTCCGGCTCCAACCGGATATGCGGTAACGACAGCCTTCTGCAGGGCAGTATCTCCGGGAAATGTTGCCGCAACAAAGGCATCCAAAGCGGTCAGTGGCTGGGCCATTGTAAAGATGTCGGCCTCCCTGAGGTTCGTTCCTATCATCATGGGTATGCGAGGAACCTAGCCCGAAGCTCGTGTAGCATCAGGCGACGTAGGTACGTTTGCGTCTCCGTCGGCTACGGGTGGGAAGTTGAAGGGGCCTGTAGACAGTACGGATACAGTAGCGTCCACCGGTGCGGCTTTTACACAATTAAGTGCCTTCTGATTGCCGCACTTCAGTGAAGCCGCGAGTGTTTGCAACGGAGTCGCCATATTCGGTCTGCCCAAGAGACCGGTCATAAGCCCGATGATGTCTCCGCCTGCCTGTGGTCCGGTGCCGAGATATGATGTTCCAGACTCTGTGATTACCGCACGAAAGGGAGGCTGAGCACCGCTTGTAAGTAGCAAAAGGTCGACAGACGAGGCGCTGGCCGACTCCCCGAACAACATCACCTTGTTTGGGTCACCACCGAAGGCCTTGATATTGCGTTGAACCCATTCGAGTGCTAGTTTCTGGTCCATAAGACCGACGTTGCGCATTTGCGGAGGTATGCCCTCGACATCACCGGGGAATCCGAAGACTACAGTCGGAATTATTAGCAAAATTCCACGTCAAAGGCAAAGGATGCTTTCTCTGGGTTATCAAGAGTCACTCACCACTCGTTCGGTAGTTGGGCGTTACGATGATAACGTCCTGATTCTGTGCGAAGCTCGAGCCATCGAACATTGGTGTGTTGGCAGATCCAAACTGAAAGCCTCCGCCATAGTACCATACCATGACAGTTCTTCCTTCGGCGTGTGGTGGAGAAGAGGGTGCGTAGACATTGAGGAACAAGCAATCCTCGCTTTCGGGACCAGAAGGCATCGTTGCAGCAATCGCAGCTGTTGAAAGTCAGTATCACGATGAACATAAGCAAAGCCCCAGATGAGCTCAGATGAATACCAGTGGATGCCACTCACCAGGAATAGCTTGAATGCAGGATGGAGCGAAGACAGTCGCGTTAATTATATCGCTGTGAGGCGCCATCGAAGAGGGCACCGGCGGTGCAAAGCGTTGTGGTGGTGCCGCATACCGAACTCCCAAGAACTTGTTGACTCCATTCGCTGTCAAACCAGAGTACGATCCATCGTCCAATTTGACTTGTGCTGGTTGTTGGGCATATCCAAGTGTAAGGAACGCAAACAAGCGAAGGCGGTAGTTGTCGATAGAGGAGACCAGCCCCTGAGTGACAACTCCATGATTGACCTATTAGTACCTTGTGTAACACGCTCGGGATAAAGAGAGAGTATTTCGTCGATGTTTGGTTAAATTGCACAATCTACCAATCCCGTATCATAATTGGGCCAAGTCCCTTTATGTCTTTGGCCCTCAACGGGGTTATAACATGGTATCCTCGGCTTTTCCGTAGCCTTTACATGTTCCAACCCCAGTATCTACCAGATGCAGCTTGGTAAATACTATGGTAGGGCGGGAGATTATATACCTAAAGACCCAGCCGTTTGCAGAGGAAATAAGCTACAGTGGAGAAGCCGCGAGGAAGACCCGAGAGCTTGGGTTCGGCCCATCGTCTCATTGGAGAAAATTGACGCACGAAACATTCCAAGTGGCACGGTGAGCTTGGTTTACCGGTGGGATCATGATACTTGGTCATTTCCATAGGATTCTACCCGTCGCGTCCACGCTACCGGCATTCCGCACGTGTTGTTTCACACCTTATCGGGTGGACGGCCGTCAAAACGGGTAACGGCGAACGATATCTGCAATGCGCTGTTCGACATCTCACCAGCACTCCTCGAAAGACGGAAGCAATTTTAAAACGGAAGACCCGGTTCGTTCCAGTCGGGTAAGCATTGGGTAATGAAACGTAGTCAGCTGCAAGAAACAACAAACGAAGTCTAACGATTATAAGCGGGAAGAAGAATTCCGAGAGCCCTGTAATGAGTAAACCGTCCCACGCGTAAAAGGCAGGCATGCTGTCGCTATACTGTGTGGAATAAATATCTATTCACGGAGTAACTCTATTTTGCGTCCTGTCTGTCTCCTTCACTTGTCCGGCGGCCATATTGCAGCTCACGGTCACACGGACCGGCGCCGGAACAGCTCCACTTCTTAAAACCGGAAACGGCTTCGACAGATCCGCTTTATCGGCCGCCCAACCGCAGACTTGTCCGCGGGCCATAAAGTTGTTTTCAAAGGCTATGAGTGATGAACAAGCTGAAATAAGAATAGACGGTGAGTCGGTACAGTGATTTTGAGTTCCCATAAGGTCCCCGAAGCTTGCGGATGATCTCGAGGAGCTTGGCTTCACCCAGCAGCAGCCCTTCACCGAGAAGCCGGACGACGGTTGTCGTCATATCTGGTGATGCTATCGATATCTGCTCCCAGTAGGTAGCCACACCTGAGGTCTGAGTCAATTTCACAGGGAGTATAATATTTGCGCTAATAGACAGCACGGCATTATCTCGCCACATTTCATCCTGCTTCGTTGTAGGAGAATTGCCTAGTTATCGCAATACTACCTTACCTCAACTCAAGATGGGGGCTGATTGAATGAGACTACATCGATCCCATCGCAATATGTTTAGAGATGGACCTGGCAGATTTGCATCATCCCGCGACTTTGGTTCCTTGTGGCGAAGAGCAGCATCGATGAATGTATTGCACAGCCAGATTTATTGTCGTTTTTTCACGTTCGCATCGGAGTAACGGACCATGGTCAATAGAACTCCGACAGTGATGTAAGCTGACCAACTTATTTCCGAGTTGCTTGCCTTAAGCCAAGACCGCCAACCGAAGCCCATCAGTTCTTTTAAACTACACCAGTCCGCCAAGGACCGACCAAAACTACGCTAAGTAAAGCTCAGTGGAAAATTGCAGGCTGTGCTGGTGAGCAACGAGTCGACAAAGGGTTTAGCCTCACATCATCAGAACCTTGTTTCCTCATTGTAGTTGGAATAATCGCCATAATCCGCCATTTGTCTTTGAAGACAGACTACCGTGATGAAGAATTCAGAAGCTGGTCTACTCAGCTCCCTGCTTTCGCATTTGTAGCAGCAGGCGCGACGAGGACGATGATGATCGACCCTTGGCAGACGCTCTGACAAGGCCTCTGAGTTGCGCGTCTCATATTGAATACATTCTTCTCAGTGTTGGTGCTTTGCCCACTTACATAACTGCTGTTAAGATGGTCTTGGCATCATGGAATATATAAGAGCAGTGTCTACCTGGTACAGTGCATTGCTTCGATATAGCAGATGCAGACATAGCAATTGAACATCATTTAGACACGATGCTTAAGCTTCTCTCTTTCGCTTTCTTTCTACTGTTCAGTGACAGCGCTACTGGAAGTTCTCTCAACGATACGGCTTATGACTATGTTGTCGTTGGCTCAGGACCTGGAGGTGGTACTCTAGTAAGGCTTTCCTCCGACTACCCTCTTGCTAAGTCATTGCTAACATTTTCCAGCGCAAGCCTTGCACGCGAGGGTCATTCTGTCTTTCTCATTGGGGCTGGAGGCAATATGGGTGATGATAGTCTTCAACAGATCCCCGGCTTGTGAGTTTCTGGACTGCTCGATACACAAATCTTTGTGCTTATACTTCATAGAGCGGATTTCAACTCGGAGCACCCTGCTATGTCTTGGTTTTTCTTTGTGTCTCACTACCAGAATGAGACTCAAGCCCGTCGCGATCGTTACTTCACCTACCGTCTTGCGAATGGCTCACTCTGGTACGGCATGGATGCCCCTGAGGATGCAACTCCGTTGGTCACGCACCAACACGTTGATTGAACAGACATTAATCACAGATTCAGATTGGGCATATACTACCCCAGAGGAGCTACGGTCGGTGGTTTTGCTATAGCGAATGCCATGAATGTGATTCTCCCAACCGACAGTGACTGGAACCACTTCGCCGAGGTCACAGGTGACGAGTCCTGGGGCCCTGAAAACATGAGATCAATGTTTATCGAGCTTGAGAGAAATACCTATACTTCTAGAGGGACGCCAGGCCTTGGTTTCGATGGATATATTTCGGTAAGAGGACTTCATCAGCCGCAACGACTTTTCAATTGACAGGAAGTAGACGAACAGAAACAACATTTCTTATGTTGTCGATCGGTCGGGTGTACTTCGTGTGGTTCAGAATGCCATCTCCCAAACTGAGGGCACCGAGGCACCCGACTCCGAACAAGTCATCGAGCTGATGGAAAGAGACCTGAACCTCCATGATAGCGATCGTTACGAAATCCCGGGCTTGTATCAAATACCATTACATATTGACGAGAACCGCCGCAGAAGCAGCCCTTGGAATTACATCACGGATACTTTTGCTGCGAAACGGGAAGATGGAACACCACGATATCCGTTGACCATGAGTACCCACAGCCTCGCGACTCGCATTCTAATGGAGAATGCCGAGACTGGCTTGGAAGCCTGTTGGGTAGAGTTCATGGTTGGAGAAGGTCTTTATGAGGCCGATCGACGATACGACCCCTCGGTCGAGCCCCAAGTACGCACTGTGAGGGCTAAGAGGGAAGTGATCATCTCAGGCGGTGCATTCAACACTCCTCAGCTTCTCAAGCTCAGTGGGATTGGACCTCGACAAGAGTTGCAGAAATTCGGCATCCCAGTTGTTGTTGATTTTCCTGCCGTAGTAAGCGTTGCCTTCCTCATGAGAAGTCTCTTCACACTAATGAATCTCCTAGGGTGAGTTTCTGCAGGACAACTACGAGGCGGGCATCAACGTTCGGTCAAACATCGCATGGGAGAATAGTCCCTCTGGTAGCCCAGAGACAGACCCCTGCCTTGCACAATGGGAAGCTGGCTATGGTGCATGTGGCGAGGCCACTGCTCCCATTTTCATGCTGCATCGTAGCAACCAATCCAGGAACGCAGATTGCGACCTCATCATCTTTGGTGCGGCCGGTGGTGTGTTTGATGGTCACTACCCCGGGTTCAGCGAAATTGCATGGCCGGCGACATCCTTCTTCTGGGCTGTCGTGAAGATGCAAAACGGCAATCCGACAGGCACCGTGAGGCTCAGATCGTCCAATCCCCGAGAAGCCCCAGAAATCAACTTCAACCTCTATCAAGAGGACGCCGATTTCGATATTTCTGCTCTTTCTGAGGGCATTAGCCATCTCATGTCCATCATGAACGCCACTGGAGAGCCGTATCAGCCCTTCCAGGTCATTGACCCCCCTGCAGATCGTTCACTCAAGCAACATATCCGAGATCACACCTGGAGCCATCATGCCGCTGGCAGCTGCAGAATGGGCAAGACAAATCTGGACAGTTGTGTTGATTCAAAATTCCGAGTTCATGGTGTCCAGGGACTTAGAGTTGTCGATGGCTCAGTCTTTCCGAGAGTCCCCGGCGGGTTCCCTGTTGGTGCGACATATGCTGCCAGTCGGAAGGCATTCCATGACATTGTCACTGACTTGGAGAAGTGACAGTGTTATCTGTATTGTCTGTTCTGTCTTAGCTCTGATTGAGCGCTGATGGGGATGTGGCTATGGGTGCTCTTCATGTTCTTTATCACCGGCAAGACCGCGGAAAGTCAACAGAGAATCGTCATAGGTAGTCGCACATACATATTCAGAACTTCGTATGCAATGTCTCTCTCGTTTCAAAAGTTCATCAGTAGCTTTCTCGTTACTTTAGGTTTCACAGGCGAGGACCGAAATCGTGGAGGACTGTCATTTTTGAATTACTTCGGCTGCGGTTCTCACGAAATAGACATACGCAATCCCGTCTGATTGTATGTTTTTTTAGGAGCTGGGAGCCATGATCAGATCATAGTATCCAACTTTCCACACGTGGCGAGGCCACTCTTGCATTCACCACAGATTCCAATATCCATGTTCTGCGATACACTACGACGCTGTCAAGTTGATTATCAATTCCCAATCACCTAGCAAAACGTGAAAGCAGTTTGTATAAGTGTCGTCTGATCAAGTCCCAGCTCAGTGGCAACGCAGTCATCTCGCTTCTAAGGATGGTGTTAAAGCAACTGCTCTGAGCGTAAACCATGGTGCATTAGTAAAAGAAATACCAATAGAGAAAAATTACACTGCCGCTGAACACAAGCTCCCGCGGCTGAGCATAGCCTAGAAGCTCCGTTCCATTATGACAGTATCAAGAAGTGAAGTAGCCTTGCCACGCTCGTTCCAAACCAGCCCTTATACCCCCTTCAGTCGTTCATAGATAATCTGACGAATCACAGCTGAAGGCCTTGGTAGCGGTCGATCGTGGTGGTGATGGTTCCGGTGAGCATGCCGGCCTGTACCTGGAGATCGGTGGCTCTGCTCTGCACGGCATCGATGAGGGCAAAGGCGACGGTCTTGGAGCGGAAGAGAGTCAGCCAGACTTCTCAACATACTCAAAATTTTGGGGACACCTTGGTGAGAGTAGGGGTTGGGGGATGAGGCTCACATCGACGATGTTTTCCACCTGTCTGAGGACGGCAGCGATGGGCGCACCGATAAAGGGAACGGTCGAAAAGAGACCGGCCTTGCCGATGAGGACGTTGAGAAGCATCTGATGAATGCGCACGAACTCGCGGAACGCCTCAAAGATGGCATCGGACTGGGGGCCGGCTGGGACGGGAGGCATCCCCTGCATCTGGGCGAGGGCCGTGGTGACGGTGCTGACAATGTCTACGAAGCCCGTGATGATTGTCTATTTGTGACAGAGAAGAAGGGGGTTAGCTTCGATGTATCGACAATGATGTAAAGGAAAACTTATGTAGCTGATCTTACTGGGTAAGGTCCCAGGCCGACGATGATCAGCGGCCCGTTCAGGAGAGAGATCTTTTGGGCGGGGGCGATGAGATCGTTGGACTTTTTAGTGACCATGTCGATGTTTTGGACAACCTGGGCTGGGGTCGTTTGGCCGAGGACAGAGTCGCTGCAGATTGCCAGGGCAGCGACGGCGAGCTTGAGGATGGAGAACTGCATGATGGTGAATGTGGAGAGATGTGATACTGAATTCGGTCGGTAAGATTGAAGAAGATTGGCTAGGTTGTGATGAGATGATGAGATGATGCGAGCTGTGGGGAGAATAACGATATTGCCGGGAGATGAACAACTTCTTATACTTTGTTCTGGGCAACATCTCTCTGCTTTTGACGCATCTTCAAGTTCACTTTTGAAAATTCCAGACTCTGTGTACTTCTCACGCCGGCAGAGATCTTGACGCGCTCATGGCTCATCACTTACACTGCCGTTTTCATGCTAGCAAACACGGGCATAATATTTGCCAAGCTCCCTCATTAGAAATGATCGGCAGCTCTGCAGATCTCTTCATCTTGCTGGAAAATCTAATCTCAAGCTAAGTCTTCAGAGCAGTCCTGGTGAGTTGAAGTCAAAAATCACGGGGTTGGGCGGAAGAGCTTCAATGACGAACCATCATCCACTGCTGCCAAGATACCTAGTATGTCTGTAATCAGAGACATCTAAGATCTGAGACAGTAATGTTTTCCAAGTTCTTTAGTTCAAGAAACTTGTCTCCTAAAAAGGCAACATCTCAAAGTCTCCCTTCCGGATTCTTCAAAGGGGATCACTTAAAGTGACCCACCTAAGCTCAAATCAAAGCCGGCAAGCCAGGCGGCGGAGCGAACAGCTCGGGTGAATACTTAATCTCGTAGTACCAAGATCTGAAACGGTTTCGCTTGAAAATGTTGACTAACCTTCCCCTTAGTCCCGCCGAAGACCACCGAGATACCGCTTCGGGCAACGTCTCGTCAGATGAACCCCAGTACGCTCTAGGTCGGCGGTTAGGCCAGCGCGGTTAACGCTTATGAGAGAAACAAGATGACGACGTAAGTGGCATTTTGGCAGAGAAATTTATCTCCAAGAGCCGGAGCCAATCCACTTGCGGCAACTGTAGAAACCTTGCTTGTTGTAAGCATAAGCATTCCCGAACCGTTGTTGTACTTTGGGCGTTGGCATTTGGCACAGTGCGGAAGCTTTATTAGTTCCCGAGATGAAAATTCGATTAGAAGGCGGGGACAGGCCGGTATCAGTCTAAAGCTTCCCGTGTCAACCTCCCTAGTCTCTCCCGTCAAGTGAGTCGCCAGTGCGCATGATCAAGAACCCGGGAGTTCGACAGAACAGAATTCAACCCAGAGAGACCGAGTCGTTATGATTCTGTGATGACTTGCATTCAATTGATGTTTGCCCAGACTTCGAGCCAGAACTTCACAAGGTCTTGAGCCATTCCTTCCAACCCACCCTCGCTCCTCTACGAATACCAGAACGGACGTATGCTAGCTTGGCACCGACTACCGCTTCAGGCTAAACGGCCTTCTCCACACGAGATTAAGATCTCGGGCTGGTGACGTGCCGGGCAGTTAGGGGCATTCAAGTGGCCTCTTGGCAGAGTCCCCCGACTCCAGGTCAGTGGGTGCTGAGACAACTGTCTCTCTTGTGGAGTTCTGGCGCCGATCTTCCCGATGATTGCATATTTTCGACAACGGCGTCTCGATGCAGTGTGTCTCAGTGGATGCCGAGGTAGGACAGTAAACGTCCAAGCTACGTTGCGCGAGTTCAGAAAGGAGCCCCCCCCCCCTCATCAACGCCTGCGTGCGCGGTTTGAGGTCCGGTGCTTGCTCTCCCGAGATGAACGCCTTGGCTCAAATATGGTCACTGCGCGGAGAGGAAAGAGGTAGGTATGTATCTGATGCTTATCCGTCCAGTCTTTGGGGTGAATCAGAGTCCGTCTAACACGGAGCAGAACATTTGAAAACGGCTTTAGTGATCGCGCGGGTACCTCGGATTAGCTTACTCCGAGAAAACGGTATATCTTTGGGCCTCCGGCGCCCGGCAGTCTGAGGGCTTAGAAAGCAGCAAGACTGTGGCTCGTTAACGCCGAATCCCAAAGCTGCAGAAGCAATGCCGTATTCGGATCCACTTCCGGCCCGGTGGACGCCGAACTCCCGAGGCGGGATCCACTTCTCCGACGAGGTGCCCGGAACTCACTGTACGGGACGCCGCCGAAGAGACCATTTCCCCAGATTTCCACCCTCCCCTACCACCATTTCAAACTCAGAGCACGGCGTCCAATCCTACTGCACCACACCCCAGCCCCTCCCGCTATTGGCAACCACACCGCACACACCACTCGCGCTGGCCAAGAAGAGCCAACCGTCACTTCAGGCATCCCGACATGAAGTTACATCGCTCCGATCGACGGCCAGCACATAACAATGCGAGCAATGCAACCAGGTCTGGGGGGTTAGGGGGATTAAGCGCGCAACCGTCACTATCCAGTCATTCTCACCAGCGGATAACCATATTTTTCTTGCTTGCGAGAATGCAATGTGCTACATTATGTTAAGAAAGCTCCATGAAGCCTTCTACCGTCTGCTAAATCCTACGCTTTGGATAAGCGCGTCTATGTACATGAAGTGAAGTCAGGGTCCTACTGCAAGTAGAGTTGCTTACAATTTCCCTTCGAAGAGAGAGAGAGAGAGAGAGAGAGATTTTGCGTGACCTCGTGCTGTCAAATAGAATTGCCCTCCATACCCATTCGCCTGGGATATCATTATTCCCATAACCTGCCCGCCGTGTGTTACTGTCCATCATTTCAACCCTTCCTTTTCCCGGTTTATCATCAGAGAGTGTAAGGGGTATATCTGTATATCCGTGCCGTCGTAGCATTGAGCTTGTCGTTAAGTTCATATGGATGCGATCCATTCATTAAAAGCCCGGTCATCCAATGTAGGACGAGTGACTGCTTAGTCCCCCAGGCATTAGTGTAGAAGTTGAGGTCAAAATTTCCCCCGAAAAAGCAAAGTGATAGAAAAGAAAGGCCTAGAAGCAAATGATCCATCTTCCAGGACCCAAGAGTCTAGAGGAGCGCGACGGCTCCAACAAGGCCAGCCAACAAGGCAGCCCCCGGCGCTCTGCGGGCGTCGGCGGCAGCGGTCGGCACAACCACCGGAGCTTGGCTCGATACCGTGACCGGGGGAAGGGTCACGGCGCTGGTCGTAGGGACGACGAGTGTGCTGGCGGGACGGGTCTGCGTAGCGAACACGGTTCCCGATACGGTGACGTAGACCCATGACTTCTGCGTCACGACACTCTCGCCTCCCACGGTCACGGCCTGAGTGACCTCGACGTGTGCCGTTTTGGTCTCGACGATGACTTCCGTGAGGGTGTGGACCTTCTCGACGGTAATGGTCTTGGTGCCTGTGGCGGTGACCCAGATCGTCTCTCCATGCTCGAGGGTCTGATAGGTCGTGACGGGTTTTGTAATGGTCTCGTAGACTTCCGTAGAAAGATGCTGAGTGGTCTTTACGGTCGTCCAGACGTCCACTTTGGTGGGAACCTCCGTCACGATGGTGGAAGTGGATGTGTAAGTGACGACTACCGTCTCTCCACCGATGGTCTTGGTCTCGGTCTGATAGTTATGTTAGCTCGGGGAGGCTTGAGAAGGCTTGGCTGGGAGGAGGAGTGCCGAAGACTCACCACAGGGCAAAGAGAAGTGATGGTGGTGTACTCGACGTCCTTTTCCGTCTTGGTGACATCGGGGAGCTTCTCGGTCTGCCAGACCTTGGTAGGAACGTGAGTCACAATGGTGGACGTGGTGGTGTACGTCTTGGTCCACGTCTTGCCGCCCTCGGTGTAAGTCTCCGTGACCGGGCAGAGACTGGTGAGCGTGGTTAGCTCGACATCCGTGGCCGTCACTACGGCCGTCGGGCCCGGGATAGTCTCGATGATCTTGGTCGGCTTCTTCTCGATGACGGTACTGAGTGTAGTGTACACAACAGTCTTTGTGGTGCCCTCTCCAATAATCGTCTCCGTCTGTAGAAGCTGTTAGTTCTTGCTTGGAGCCTTTGCTTGAAGGGAAAAGTACTTACAATCGGGCAGTAGGTGGTGTAAGTGGTGTAATCGGTGTCGGTTTCCGTCACGACTTCCGTGGCCCCGGGAAGGGTCTCATAGATCGTCGTGGGATGCTTCTCCACGACGGTGGAGGTGGTCGTGATGGTCTCATACTGAGTGGTGTGTTCGCCGGGCTTCGTGATTGTCTAATAAGGGACGTCAGCTCCGCGGAATCAAGAAAGGGGCTTGAGGACTACTCACAACAGGACACACGGTCGTGTACGTGGTCAAGACTTCTGTGACAATGGTCTTGGTCTTGTCCTTACCCCAGTCGTGATCCTCGGTTGCGAGGGCAGTAGCGGCCAGAGCCAGCAGAGCAGTGGTGAACTTCATAGTTGCGGATAGAGGCGAGGTTGAGAGCAATCAAGCGAGAGATACCCTTGAAACGATGGGAGGGGAAACGAGAGCTTTGACTTGAGCGAGAGTCTCTTAAGTAACCTTAACGAACGAGTCACTTGACAGCGCAAGGCCACGAGAAAGTGATTGGCTGGGAGATGGAGAGAGGCTGGTGAGGGCTGCAAGAGGACAGAGAAACAAGGAGAAAAGGTTCGGATAAAGAAGAGATGGCTGGGTAAGCTTATATCTTGAGGCCATGAACAGGTGGCCGGTATACCCGGTCTGCCTGCAGACGGACGGGTGAGGAGAAGAGGAAGCAGAGTGCGGAGGATGAGATGACATCTCTGCTCGTCGACCAACAGAGGTTGAAGATCTCCACTGCGGCTTGCAGTAGTCTTGGGCCATGTGGACAGTAGACCGGCCACGGCCTGGTCCATGGAAAGAGGTCCTTTGGTAGGGTGTAGAGGACGAGTACGCCAAGTCTGTGATACGAGGAAAGGCGATCTTGGAGATGCAGACCAGCAGTTGGGAAGAACCTGGAGCTCCATGTGTGGCTGGACGAGAGCTCGATGGGATAGGTGAGGACGCTGGTGTAGGACGATTCCTGTGGTGTGTGTAGATGAACGACTTAGTCTCGGCCGAACGCCGACACGGCAGCCAAAGGCGCAATTTTGACTCGAAATCGGAAGATGAGGCATACGCCACCCGGTGTGCGTAGTGCAACTGCAGCCAAGAGACGAGGTTGGACGACGACAGATCAGGACGGCGAGGCTCGACGAGGTTCAACGATACCCATGTCACTTTTGACCGTCAGACAGGTAGCTTATGTGATGACTTGAACGCATAAGAGCGCGAGAGCTGACTAGGGCCGATGGCATTGCAGCTTCCAGAAAGACTAGGCAGACCGCCATCCCCCGGCTGGCCATGTTGCCCCGGCCATGATGCCGTTGTAAAGGCTGTCAGCTCAGACCTTGATGTCCTAGCCGACTGGTGTCGGTAACGGCCGACTGACGATGACGGCACATGGAGGGGCATTTAATATAATCCAGGTGTCTTATGTGGTGAGCTTTGGGAATCCCTTGGCCCAATGACAGCATGATTGACACGACACAGGCTGCGAGCAAGGCAGAAAGCCAACAATTCCAGGGCTTTTCGTCAATCCTGTCTGACTAGATGCTCAAGAAGGCGGGCAAGGCAGCACTGCAGGCCGCGAGGTGACGAAAAATGTTCGCTGGCGATCGAAAGAAAAACCCCCTCACTTGGTCCATCTGTGCCTTAGTCGGTTCACACAACCGAGTTCGCTCTTGATTCTTGACCGATCAAGTATACCCGAGTAGTAACAAAATTGAGCACCAGCAAGCAGCGGCGTCTTCGTATCGCAGATAGTCGTTGGTCCTTGCGCTGCCAGTTGTTTTCTAGCCGCATCTTCTTTTGATTAAATTTCCGCCGTCAGGAGCTGGATATGAGGCGGACTCGACCGGTGCATAAGTTTCTCAATGTTCGGACAAACGTAGCGCGATGCTTGTTGTGTCCTCGAGGAGGGCTCGTGTCCGTGTTGTGGCACCAAGCTCCAGACCTGCAGCTCGCGGGAAACGTCCAATAAACAGACGCACCAGTGCTGCAGTCCAAGTCGTTGGTGTACAGGAACGCGTCCAACCAGACCCAGGGGCAGGCTCCGAAACGAGCACAAAACTTGTTTTGGTGTGGCCGCCAAAATTCTGGAAGAGAGCCGGGACTACGGTAACCAGGCCAGCGCCGGGCAAATCCAAGAAAAAAATAGCGTTGACATACTAGACCTCGGCCATCCGTTTACTAGTCTTGCTTTGGAAGATGCATGTCTTTTGAGAAGATCCAAAAGCCATCGTGGAGTTGGATAGAGCGAACTGCGCCATTGCCCGACTGTGCCCAGTTGTCAGCCAAGACGTGAAGCCGCCCGCGTATTGCCCGTGTATTGTGCGTGTTCGTGGGATCGACTGAAGCTCGGCACAAGTTCCCCAAGTGCCGCCATTGCCAGAGTATGATCCAGCGATCGCCCAAGTGGCCCAATGTTTCCCGCGGGGTAACCCCTGACTCGCCCCAGCTAGGTCCAGCCGCCCTAGACTGAAGTCTGATGTGTTGGTTTCCATCAGGAATAGCAACAGCTACCACTAGCTCCGGAAGATAGCCCCGGGAGGGCAGAAACTCGCTGGCTCAAGACGCCGGCGATTCTAGAGTAGATAGAAGAGCTATCTGATAAGCAAAGCACGCCATAATAGCTTGGGTACGTTAGTCGCGTGTCGGCTGCAGTGACTGACAAGGAGCGGCTCAAGAACATCGAGTATCGTGAATCGAGAACCGGAGCTATGACAAACGGATCAGACGGTGCATGCGGCAAAGCCTTCAGCCTCTTGAGAGTTGTGCGAATAAGCCGCGTCGAGGTGGCACCATGGAACAAGGGTGAGAGCTGACGGTCAGCAGAAGTAGGCAACTTCACATTGTTGTCGCATGCCCCACCAAATTTTTAATTTTTTTGGTCGATGGTTGACGAAGAGTCGAAGACGCGGGGTCGGTGGCTGCGTCTATGTTGTTGCGCTTCTGCGGGCACTTGCGCAGTCGGTATTTCTTTTCCCAGCTCCCCGCGTTGCCCACCGTTGCCCACCGTTGCCCACCGTTGCCGAACGACTGCAGAACAGGGAATAGGCAATTGAATCTGGGGAACTTTGGTTGTTGAGGGAAAGTCCATGATCAGGTGCGTGAGGGACTCTGGAAAGTAAGCCAGTTGGCAACCCGATGCCATGGGTGTCCATCCTTCTCTAGAGCAACTGGAGGTCTCCAAGCAAAGGACTTCCCTGACAACAGAGCGGCACAGACGTCGGCAGGAGCCCCGCGATGGTCATGAAAGATGGCTGGCGTGATGATGGACGCCTCGGGAGCGGCACAGTTGCCCAGACCTCGACCAAAACGAGGACCAGGAACTGGTTTCCAGTAGCCATGCACAAGACGACGCCGGGCCAGGTACAGGGGTTGAGAGCGAGAAAAGAGTGGGTTGAGTAGGGCGTTCAAATCCGATGCATGATGCACATTGGCGTGGGCATCGGCGAGAGGGATTTGTGGAGAGGAAGAGGGAAATATTAGAGCCAAGGGCGGTACAACTAGATGAGAAGTGACGAGAGTAGTGATGTGCACACAAGTTGAAGCGAGTCAAGAAGGTCTGAAGGAGCAGAAGAGCATTGGATGAAGCGAGGAGAAGAAACGAGAGCAGGTTGGGTTCAGATGATGGCTGCCCTCCCAACCGTTCCGATGCAGCGGACTTTCTCCCCACACACCGTTCCCACTCTGTAGACAACAGATCAGTTTACAGTTCTGGCCCCCAAACCTAATGACAACGGACGCTGTAAGGCGGGAACGCTCATCTGGACTCTCGGCATTGCCTGCAGCCACATGCAACTCGACTTAAGAGCGAGCAGTCACGCACTCTACCAGCCACGTGCATTGCATAAAACAGGCATTCAAATTGCCTATACGAAAAGGAGAGGAAAGATTTGGAGTCTGATGGGCAGGTAGGCAATTTGGACGGTCGTGGACAGTGAGGTGGGGTAGGATTTACAAGGCATAGGGCCGCAGTGGGAATGCTCTCTTCCCCATCGCCCCCTCCCGGCACATTTCCCAGCAGGTACCGCCTGCTCCTACGCTCCAAGTTTACTAGCGTTGCCAGGCGGGAAGAACTTAGGGAATCTTGGTAGCAGCAACACGAGGTGTGGCTGGCGCGTGGCAGATGTCACTCGAGATGGAAGAATTGGTGATGGGAGCATTGGAGAACCATGTCGGGTGTGGCTGGTGGACGGGAGCAGGTGGGACCGAGCCCGTGCCCTTTGGCGCACCTACCTCACCTTAATCCACGGTTCTGCATAGCCATGTTGGCCCCGCGATGCCGCTTTTCTTGTCAACCAAACAGGTGACCAAATGACCCCTATTGTGTCACCCATTGTCCATACTGCCATCTATCTGTTTCAAGAGACGTGAAATCAAACTTTAATCTAGTTGTTGCCATTATCAATCATTCTCAGAAAACATTTTTGTGGTATCTATTACCAAGAGGATCGTTTACATTTTGCCATACCCAAAACACCAAGAACCAGTAACCTCCATTGCAAAATCATGTGCACGTGTATTTTATCCCATCAAGTTGTGCCTCTGCCTGAATGCATCAGCCATTTTGAACGGCTGCTGTCATGATTCTTCGATGGTTTCGTTCGAATGAGCCAGAGAATACAAGGCCCAATCGATCAAAGTACTCGCGGAATCTTCCCGCTGCCACTCATCATAGTCAAAGCTATAGTCGTATGCCATCGAGGTCTCCGTCATCGGATCTAGAGAAGAAGCCGCAGACTTCTGAACCAACGAAGACTTGTTTTCCTGAGACGGTAGGGCCCCTGTATGAGCTTCTTGCGGGTGGTAGTTGCCCAAGGGCTGCGATACCTCCCGCCGAATGTGTAATGGGTCCGTCTCTTGAGGTTCCTGGTCACAGAACTTATTTCCGCCGTTGGAATCAGTGGTTGCCGAATCTGGCTGAACCAATGTCTCATGGGAGACTGTAGAAGAAAAGCCTGGATGCGACGAGTTTCCTCCGCCAGGGACGGACAAGTTGACTGTCAGCTGCGATAAGTGTGAAGATCCCGGCTCCCGCGCATCTGCAGCGGTCCGTGACAGGCCGGGCTCCTCTTCGACAGATACGTCTTGAAGCCCGACCCGTTGGCCACCGATCATGCCTGTAGTGGTCGAGAAGAATAGATTGTAAAATTCGGCCTTCACTTCCGGCTCGTAGTCTGCAACGATTGCGAAGATTTTGTTCATCATCTCGCCGAACTTGTTGCGAGTTGCAAACTCAGTCGGGCTGGAGACTTCGCCGCGTTCGACAGCCTGCTGGGCCTCAAAGTCAGAAATGGAACTGGAGAGCGATCCAAATTCTTTTGTATTGAAGTCTTTGTGGTACTCGCAGGCTCCAACTTCTTCTGGAATGAAATCCTCATAGTCCTCGCAGACTTCAACGGTGTTAGTCTACCGGATACAGCCTCGGGGCGCTTACGCAGGGACCTACTTACAAGGGGAATTGGGCCCAGGGCCATTGTCCGGAAACAGAATGCACCAGATTTCCCGAAAAGTGCCCAAATGCTTCTGAAAAGAAGCTTCAGTGCCTTTCTTGGGCCTTTTCTTGTTGGCCTCGATGGCTACTTTCTCGATAGCGTCCCAGTTCTGATCGTTCATGCATAGCTCAGGACTTTTGGTCCGGTCCTCATCCCCAGAGCTTGAGAAGTGACTCTTGTACAGATGAGACCTGATTGAGTTAGAATGCCTCTTGTTCTTTGGATCACGATGCAACAACTTACTTTAGATAACTGAGGCTTGTGAATGTGGTCGGCGTCCGGCAAGCTCCAACCGCCAAGTTCCGATACCTCACGAAGTAGGGACAGAGCCAGTGTTTATCCTTATCCGGCTCGTCATCCCGAGCCCTTTTGGCAGGCGGTAACTTTTTCTTCTTATCCTCATCCTCGTCTCCGTCCCGATCTCTCTTGGATCTCAAAGGTGGCGATAGATGGGTCGGAATGGACGCACCGGCAGGTGTTGCTGAACTTTGCGTTCCTGCCCTATGATTGCTAGTGGAACGGTTTCCCGTCGAAAAGCCCTCTCCATCGACCGCTTCATATTTCTCATAATGTCCCAGGGTGCAGAAAATACGCGTCAGCAGTGTCGATACTTTCAAAGAATCATGGCTACGCGGTATGAAATTTCGAAGCCGACATTGAAGGACGTCGACTAGGACGTCGGCATGTTCTGGGCTGGCAGCTAGCACTCTTCGAATAGAACTCTCCAGTGAATGATATTCATCTTCCACGCTTCGTTCCTCGTCTTGCTCAAAGTCGTCTTCAGAGAAATCATCACTGTAGTCGCCATCTGTATTGCAGGGCTCTTGCAGTCCTTCTTGGAGCGGACCTAGGGGAGGGTCTTCAGACAACGGACTGGCAATCGTGTCTGAGATGGAGACTTGGTCGTCGAAGATGGGCCCCGTTTGAACAGTCGAACTTCCAGCAGAAGACACGGATTCTTCCAGTCGTTCAGATTTTTCCGAAGTCGTTTTCGCTCGCGCTTGCTCATGGGCCGTTGTCCCTGGACTGAACGACGGAGTAAGTCAACATCCTACTGTTGTGCGAAAATAAGTGATAGGCAACTGACGCTTTTGGGGTAAAACTCCGGCTGTACACTGAGCCTAGTTTTGGAAAACTTCTGGGCCAATTCGCGCGATCTGAGGAGGTCTTTTCGAATCTATTGAGCCGATTTGTCGGATCTGAGGTCTTTGTGAATCTTCTGAGCCAATTTGCCGGATACGAGGAGGTCTTTGTGAATCTTCTGAGCCAATTCGCCCGATCTGAGGAGGTCTTTGTGAAATCATTGTCAAGATTTGCAACGGTCTCTCTCGTGTGTGCGTCATACGATTCTCTTGACTCATGTGGACCTCCATTGGAGTAGAAATCATCCAAGCGATTGTAGTCGTTTATGAATGCATTCAGCCTCCCATGCCTTGGGTCTTGGTGCGATAGCTCTCCCGTTGCATGGGTCTCCGTTGTGGGAGGTTCGGTGGCTGAAGTCTCAACTTCCTTGTTGGGGCAGGTTGGTTGCATGGGGAGTCCCGCTGTCGTTGGTATCGCCGCGCCATTGTCACCACCACCACAATGATGGGCCGAAGTCATGTGGTACCCTGGAAAACAACTCCTTGATCGGTCGAGAATGAGATGATGTAGGGAAACTCAATAACCAAAGTAATAAGTACCATGAAACAAGGCGACCACAACGTTGGAACGATTGTAGGCGGACCGCTGGCTTTTTGTACCTGAAGGCAAATTAGGAGGAGCAGGGGGGCTTTGAACTTGTCCAAAATCGTGGACTAAACTCCTGATTGGCCTGCATGGCACACTGCGATGTGGTCGTTTGTACCTTTCCCACCCACTTCCTGCGGTAAGGCACCTCAACTGCTTGAATCGTGCCAAAGTAGGCTGTGGACGTTTGAGGCGTTCAGCAGCCGCTCTCATTGGAACACATCATCGTTTCTTTGCTTTATCTGTCTGTAAGCTGTCTAGCACAGGGCGCCATTTCTCCAGATGTCCTCGATTGTGGGGAAGTTCACGTGTATGACGCACATTCACTCGCACTCTGGCAACTTTTGGTACGCTGGTGTGGTCAAATCATGTATATGTACTCTGGTTCAAATTCTGGTGGCGTTGTAACCCAAAATTTTCGGCTCGAAGTCATTTGAAGTCGACTTCCTGCCCGTGAAGTGATTTGCGTCTCGTGTGCCAGCAGACCCTGAGTCGCTATCGTCTCACCAGACTTTGCGATGAATGTTCTCTAGCTGTGCAAGATTTCGGTACGTTAAACATTCAATCACTCTTCAATGAGCTATGGAAATGCACTTGACAACAGTAACAAAATCACATTGTCAACTTCTTGAGAAGTCCGTAATCGCGGAGATGTGTCAGGGAGGTAGGTGTCTGCAGCCCCGGTAACACACTAAATCCAGGTTTGGCGCCATTCCATCGGAAAATGTGTACCTGCAGGGGTGGTGCATGTCATGAACAAGGACGTCTGGTTCCAGGCCTCCTCAGTTTAGGTCGCTGTGGTGCGATTGGCTAGTTCACCTTCACCACGGCCGTTCCTGAACCTTCGGCCTGACAGTTGCCTCAATCAGATGAAAGCCCATACCTAATCTTACGAACTTCGGGTGAGCTGATCAGAAGGATATATTCCAATTTTAGAACGATGCTCTTAGTGAAAAAATGTATGTGTCTATCTGGGATCCAGAGGTACCAGGTCAGGCCATCTCTGATCAAATGCTCGCTCTATATGAGAACGTCTTCGTCGAGATTCACGGTCGAGATAATCTCATTGCTTCCCATGGCAAGCTTTTCTGATCCGATACCTAACGTTCCGGGGAGTAAAGAACTGAAGTCAGCTCTTGGAGGATTGATATTGAGGGTCAAAAGGCTCGGAGAAGGTCAGAAATGTTCACGATAAACCTAAGGAACATCTTGGTACGCGTAACGATAGACGTGGGTTGTCTATCGGTCATAAATTGATTCGTTTGCCTAGTTGCTGTACAAGCTATGTTCTGCTGTTCGAGAGGTGAAAGAAAGAAGGCTTCAACAAAGCAATCGTCTACTTATTTCAGCTTCAAACAGTCGACTATTGCTGTAGGGTTTCGGTCTACAGCGTACCATACTTCATGGTGCAGTGTCCCTCTAGCCCCGACACCGACCGAAGGTGAGGTGTACTCATCACGGGTAAGCTCTCTCTCCAATACCCCATCAACTTCTATACCCTCCTTTGTGATGCTAAGGTTGTGCGAGACATAGGACCGACTCACAACCTCGAATTTCGAGGTCCTGAGCGTGTTCGAAGGTACCCGGCTTTGTTCTGAGAGCCCCTGCAATCTCTGTGCCCTGCGTACTGACCAACATGTACTCAATGGTAAACAACGCGTTTAACCTGGGTTAAGTATGTCAGCATCGACTCTGTCGGTTCTTGGTGAGAATCAAGGTAGACTTACAGCCGGGCTGGGGCTTGCAGCACTTCATCGTCTCCATGCCAACAGTTCCGGGCTCAGATCGCTGCCTCTCACCAGTGATCTCGCACGTCGTCTGGCAGGGCAAGTCTTCCGGAAGATCGCAGACCCAACCATTGGTGAGGCCTCGCGAGATAGGACCGACATCCGACTTACAGACTTCGGGAGCGAACCGGCAGCCTGCCATGACGCCAAGGGACATGGAAGCAACAACAAAGGCCTGGGTGAACCTCATGATGGCGGATTTATGGATGAAAAGAGGGAAATATGATATTATTGCAAGTCCGAGTCAATGTGGTTAGTAGATGTCTACTATTACATCTCTGGTGCTCGAGCTCTATTACTTATACTTGGAGGCTGAAGAGGGAGCTCACTCAATGATACGAGTATTCGTGTGTTGTCATCCGCGTACCTCCGATCCCAGTTTCTGTTGTTGAGTCTAATAGATTGGCCGGTCATGAGTGCTGGCCTCATGCTGGCTTTACGCCGTTGATCATCATCCCCATTGATTTTTGATTTACGTACCGGCATTGTTCTCCGTCCCAGCGAGTCATTTTGAACGAGACGAACGGGTCATCCCACGCGGGACAAGCGGGTCATTGTACATCGCTGAGCATCACCAGACTCCAGTGCTTAATACTGGCCCTGAATACGGCAGACCGTTCCGCCTCGCAAAACCCCTCACAAGAAATGATGGTCCTAGTATGACTCTCGCGGTGTTCCACTCGCAATCTCAGAGGATAGTTGCCATATAGGATGGCTTCACCTGCGTGAGGGCGTTTACTCTCTAGGTTTGGAAGGGGCTGTGTGTGGTGTTGATCTCCTTACGCATGTATCCTTTCCTATTAATTTGAAAGTTAGGATTGAGTTGCTGGTAAGAACGACATCGTAACGGGTCAAGATACCGGTCGAATATCTGTGCAAAGATAGAGTTCATCTCAGGCCTGTGTCTGATAAATGAATGGGGCAATGCTGCGGGCCGCTACTCAAGGTTTCTACGGTTTCGGCCATGACCAAGTCTCCGTACCATATCCGTACTTGCGGCTCGCAAGCCCAACTCCGCCCCGCCCGTTAGTGAGTCCGCGCGCAGGCAAGAGGAAGGCATTGTGAATCCACTTAAGCCCACCAAAACTTGAAAAAAAACATACAACACCAGGCATTCGCTGGTCGTCACCGACCCAACTACTAATCCGGCCCTCATTGGCTTATCTATGGGAGAGCGGACGGGATCCCGAGTTTTCCAATGGGTATAGTCGTATGTGGTTGTTAAATCTGTCGAGGGCGTTGATAGCTGCAGGACTGAGAAGCTGGATGTAGCTGCATTTTCCATTGTTCAACACTCTGCCACTTGAACTAGGTGTAGACAAATGCAAGCGCGCCGAAAAGACCTTGGAAATTCCCATGTCTGTTATTCAAAAGTCTAGATTGTCAAATAAGTTTGGTGCACTCGATTTCGTTACCCAAGCGGAGCGCTGACCTTGAAGAGTGAAGCTGGAGCTTCGTCCCATTCCACTGGTCTGATTGGCCAATTGATTTTCCTCGCACACCTGTCAGCCAGTGTTCTCAATGCTACCCAAGCTGGGGTTAGGTACCGTATCAGTGGGGCCGGCTGGGCGGCCGAGAGCTACCGCCACCGCCTCCGAAAGGCGGGGGGGGGGGGGCTCCCCGAGACACTTAGGTTGCGTGGTAAGTTTCCAGTCATGACACCGGTGAGTGAATTTACTCGCTGAAAATTATATTCCCAATCCCCTGATGGACCTTAGACATAATCGATCGTCCCTGACCTAAGTCGTAGTAGGTCAGTTGGCGCCTTGCGAAGTGTGCATTTGGCGGTAGATTTCACGGCACCGCCCATGAACCGGCCCAATTCCTTCAGGACTGCCGAAAGTCACCCAGGCCAGACTTTGGGAGTTCAAACTAAATATCCTCCAAGCCTTGCGCCGTCGGTTCGTCTTTTCATAGTGCAAAGTTTGATGATTATCAATCATGGAGAAGATTAGCATATAGCACCGAGCACAGTTACTTATTTGCACCAATCTCCCATCATGTAACGAGTGCAGTTATCAACAAAGCGGAAGCGAAAAGCTCTCACAATAGCCGTTGGAGATGGGCGTGTTCTCACTCGACGGCCTTCCGCCAGAGACTCTTCACGATATACTAAAAGTCAAGACCAACCCTCCAAGATTAGTGATCCATGAAACCAAACCAACTAACACAACCTACCTAGCATCTAAGAAAGCACGACCTCTGCAAGCTGCGCCTTGTAAGCCGCACACGTACGCAGCGTTCGGTCTCCCACACATCCTCAAGCTCATTTCGTCAGAGCTCCGAAGGTCTCCAAAGAAGGCAATCGAACCATCGTCCTACCTTCACCGGCTGACAAAATGCTGCTTACATGAAATGCTCGGCTCTCTTCTCAAGCTCAACGTACCTCCCGACGAGCTCGATGCGCAGGGCGAAGCGGCATTGCACATCGCGGCCCGCCGTGGCTGCGGGAGGGGCTGTATCCGGACCCTGTTGGCGGAATCCGCGAACCCGGACGTGGAGAGCCGTCTCGGATGGACACCTCTCATGATAGCGACGAAGTACGGCCATCTCGAAGCTATCACGGAGTTGATACGGGGCGGTGCGCGGCTGGATCGGAGAGGGTTCCATGGTTGGACGGCTCTGCACATCGCAGCCCATAACGGCCGGGAGGAGGCTCTCGAATTGCTTGTCGGGGCAGGCGCAAGTCTGGGAATTGTTGATAATGATGGCTTGAAGGCGAATGATGCTCCCGTGGGGAGGGTCAACAGTCATTTCCCATGCCGACGTCTAGGCTGCCTAGGCAAACACAGGCCGCTCGTGTCCCTCGGTATCCCACCGCCATGATTCTGGAACAAGTTGATTCCGCGCTCAGCTCTCGTAGAGGAATCGAAGGACATTAGGTAACTATGATTGGCATTACATCTGCCTTAATCACCCAAGAGTATCGTATACTTTTGTGCGTGCTTCACTGAGCTAATAACAGGGCGTGCTCTCACCTTATGATTAGTGATCTAATAATCCTGCTTAGTTAATCTTCAACTCTTGAATCCTTCACCGAGCTACTCACCGAACATTACATGTCATCGCTAACTGGGCCATTTCACTCTCTGGAGAATACGAATACACGTGCCATCGTGCACGGTGCTTCCGAGTCGTCGACAAGGCAGCAAAAGTATCAGATTGCTTAATTGCCAATTCGAGCAAAAGCCGATAGTTATTACATGCATTTACCGGATCAGTAATCACCTCAGCTCCGGGAAGGATGTGGGATCTGACTTGCTTCAGGGGAAAATCACCGGCAGACTCCATAATTCGGCTCCGTCTTACGGCATTAGCTCGCTCAACCGATCTCCGGGTACACCACCCCCACTCTGCGGGCCGTGGCTTTGTTTTGTCTGACAGCTGCGAGCGGGGGGCAGCCTATCAGGGCACGCCGTCGCGGCCGCTAAGGGCCTGTATAGCATATGAATCATCGCCGCTATGTCATTCGAGGGGCAGATCACCCGTGGTTCGTCTGCATCGTGGCAGAAGAGCATTCCAACGTTCGTATTGTGTATCTGATTTCATCGTGAAAAGTAGAAATAGCCATTGATTCCTCGTTTCTTTCGACATATGACTGTCCCAATTGCCCAGTATCCCACACCGAGAATCACATAAACGCCACATCAATACAGTCCGACAATCAACATTCTACTTCAGTTCCGCTCACCATGGACGCCTCTAACAAGCCCGCCATTACGTTCTACGACATCATCCTCGACCCCAAGGTCTACCCAATGGCGCCAAATCCGTGGAAGACGCGGTACGTGATGATCTCCCATACGTCCGTCTAGGAGGAGGACGAGAAAAATCCTTGCGGATCCAAAACTTACCACCCTGGCAGATTCGCACTCAACTTCGCCAAAGTCCCCTACCACACAACCTGGGTCCCCCTCAACGCCGTCGCCGAGACGCGCAACTCGCTCCAGCTCTCCGCCAACCGCAAACACGACGACGGCACCGACTTCCCCACCCTGCCCATCATCCGCGACCCGCTCGCCTCCGCTCCGGCAGAGAAGGAGGTCGTCGTGGGCGACTCGTTCGACATCGCGCTGCACCTACAAAAGACCTACCTCGCCAGCAAGAAAGATCAACTCTTCCAGGACGGAGCGGACGGCGGCACGGTAGCCCTGCACCGCGTCTTCAATGCCTTTGTAGACCAGGTCTTCAGCCAGTACGGCGCCCCGCTCGGGGGCTTCTACATGCCCCTCGACCCGCGCACCGTCGAGGCCGACAGGAAGTCGTTCCTGGATCGGTTCCCGGGGAAGAAGTGGGAGGACCTTGAGATTCCGCCCGGTTCGGACGTCAGGAAGAAGATGCTGGAGGATTTTGAGACGAATCTGGAGGCTAAGCTCGGCCACTGTTTCCCTCCTGGGGGAGCAGGTCCCTTTGTTGACGGGCGCGAGAGTCCGATGTATGCGGACTTTATTGTCGGCGGCTGGTTGCAGTTTATGAGGGGATGTTTGCCTGAGTGGGAGGCGTTGCGAAATGAGTGGTCTGGTGGGAAATGGGGGAGATTGTTTGATGCGCTTCAGGAGTGGACAGACGTGGATGGAAGGGAGGGCATCGTCCCGGTCAAGCGATGAGGGGACTGTTCTCTCGTGGGTAACGATTTTCTTGGCAGGTGTAGACTTTGCATTTCGGGAAATCTGGAATCTGTGATCGTAGGGGTAGACATGGCTTCAAAAGGTACTCGGCTTTCATGGTTCTAATTTTTACGTCCTTTAAAGACTGTCCTTGCTCTGAATCATCCGTAATTGACACGCCCGAAGATCGGGGATTCGCCAGCATAAACTTACGAAAAACCACGAAACGTCATCACAAGCGACTGAGTGAATGACTCAAACCCAACGTCTGATGAAGTCCAACCTAAGCGCAGCGACCTTCAGGTGCCCTTCTCATCCCTCCCACACTTAGGCGGCACCGCACCGAGCACTCTTCCACAACAACCCACTCGAGCTCCTCGAAGCAACACAACCTCCCGAGCCTGAATCCTTATTGAACCCAATGAGCCCCTTGACGCCGCCGCATTTATATCCATCATATAAGTCGCAGCTGCCGCCTATCTTGGCCCCGTTGCCCAGCCACATATTGGCCACATTAAGGCTCCCGCTGGCGCCCGGCATGCCGAGCGAGAAGTAGTCGCCGGCGCTCCCGTCGTTGACGTATTTGCCTGCGTGTGGGGAGCAGGTCTACCATGCCGCCGTTTTGCTGGTGTAGGCCGAGTAGCCCGAGTTAGAGTAGAAGTTGATCTGCACGGCTTTGCCAGTCTCGTAGTTTGCCGAGACTGGGGTGGCGAGCTGGAGGGCTGCTGCTGCGAGGAGTGTGAGGGTGGATGAGATGTACATGGTGGAATGGAGTAGGTGTTATTGCTATCGTTTTGTTGTGAGAGGAAGAAGAGCCGATGGTAAGTTGTAGGGAGTTTGTTTAAGCTTGGAAGGAAGAATGGCTAAGAGCTGGTAGAATGATACTGGAGCGACTCAAAGGCTGGACTTATGTACCGATTTACTCTCAAGTCTTGGCCATTAGAAAAACATCATCTCTATTCTATGGAGTAGGAAGATATCGAAACAGAAGCTGATGCCTAGAATCATGGAATTCCGACTGGCTTCTTAGTAAGGAATGTCTTGGTACAATCTATTAGACAAGTCCACCTTCCAAACTTGTCCCTAGGAACGAGACATCGTGGGGATTCTCACGATTGGGCGTTGATTCAGCACCTGATCCTTTGATGTGGCTAGACTCGACGGGATGAACCATGCAGAAGGACCCGTCCCGCATATTTCGGGCTGCAGCATGTACGGGCAAGGGTGTCCCTGCGGGTTCGGTAGCGGAACTCCGTGAGGAGGAGGGTGGTCTTACTTGTTTCTATGAATAACTAGTCTAGCCAGCGATGAGGATAGATCTGAGATCAAACAAGAACAAGTTGTGTTGGACTAGCGACGAAAGTGTCAAATTCAAGAGATCACATCACGGGGCACATGTTGTGAGGAAATGTAGATACTTGAAACTGTCCACATGGAGTCCATAAACCACAGCTCACACCAAATATTTACCCCCTCCCCCCAGCAAGCTCTCACAAGTCATCGATAAGAGGACTCAACCCCTGCGCAGTCCCAAGCTTATCCTCAAAAAACAACTTCAACTGCTCAACACGCACCCGATTCCCCATAAACCTCTCAAACTCAACCGGATTCGTCGACTTGACATCCATGAGCTCAGGATACCCAGCCGGCGGCGCGATATCCTTCCGCACGCTCCACGACCCCGTCGTCGACTGGTACTCGTCGCTCAGCATGAAGTTGTGAAGCAGCTTCGCGCCCTCTGGGTGCGGTGCATCCTTAAAGATGGCCGCCCTCTGCGCCCACGTCACAAAGCTGCCCTCCTTGGCCGGAATGGACACGTTGAGGGGCGCAGTGGGGACGAGGCCGGTGCCCGCGGTGAAGGTGGCGGAGAGGGTGCTGTTGGGCGAGTTGAGGAGGGTTAAGGGTGTTCCGGTGCCGCGGACCCAGCGGGGGTTCTGGGCGAGGAGCTTTTCGAACCATTCGTAGCCGAATTGTTGCATGCTGTTCAGTGAGCTAGGTGTCAGTGATACTTCACATGGACGGAAGACTTCTGGGTTGGAAAATGTCCAGGAGGGTATCCACTCACATCAGGTCAAACGCGTACAGCACCGCATCGTCATCGTTGGGGTACGTAAGAACAAGCTTATCCTTAAACCTAGGCTCCAGGAAGTCGGCAAACTCCTTAGGCCCATCCTCCTCCCGGTCGGTATTCCAGATAAACGTCCACGCAAAAATCGAAACCCCGTGCCACGCACCGCGAACGTCCCGGAACGCAGGGTGAACCTTTTCGAAATTGACAGGCTGGTAGTGCAACAGCGCGCCCTCGAGGTCCCAGCGGGGGTAATCATGCAAAGTCTGCAGGATCGCCGTGTCGACGTACAGCGCCCCCGCGCCGAGGGCGAGCTGGCGGTCAATATTGCCGTCGTGGAACTTGGAGACGTCGACGGTGATGTTGAGCGTCATGCCGGGGAACCGGTCCTCAAAGGCCTTCTTGAGGCCGTCTTGCTGGTTGGTCTCATCGCCTCCGTGCCAGGCTGTGACGACGCCGCCTTCGGCGAGGGCGGCTTGGTGGATCTCGTCGAGGGTGCGGTTCTCGACGATGGGGGCGCCGTTGAAGCCGAAGGTTGCGTCGTATGCTGCGGCCATGGTGGCGAGGCTGGTGGCGGCCAGCAGAGTAGAGCCGATCATCATAGTAAGGGAATTCGACAAGTCAGATATGATGGGTGAAGTGTGTAAAAGCCGAGGCCTGGATGAAAGCTGAGGACGGTCAGGACGATGATGCTCTAATCGGAAGTCATACTGCAAGGGATATCACATCCCCTATATACCAAAGTCGAGCATCAGCTCCATTGCTTGATGACATGTTGCCGTGTAAGGTACAACAAGACCACGACTCGGTCAACAGTGTTGATCTTCACATCGCATCTCTTCTTCGTGCCGCCCCTCTGCTGAATAAGCGAGATTTCCTAGCCCAAGCCTGCCCCCTCAGAGGACGCAAAATTTGCATGTTCTGGCTAGACACGAATCGTGACAACTTCAAAGCTGTAATGTTGGTAAGCATCATCGTCACAAGCAGTGTCTACACTAGAAAGGTGGAATATGAAAGAGCCGACGCGCGCGGTAGGCTTGCCAACCCACCCAGTGGGACCTCGGCCCTGGCCCAACTCCACCTCATGAGATATGTCATCACTATCTCTAGCGTCTTCTCTCCTTACTAGATCTATCATACCGCTTTGCCTAGTAAAGTTAAAAACAAATTTCTTGGTTTCCCTGCCTCCGTAATCAAATGAACAGTTGCCATGATCCAGGGTCGTGCCGGCCAAGCCAAGCTCTCTAATCAAAATGCATGTTGCCGATTATTCGCTTTGGGACGAAAGGGAGGGAAGTTATGGCAGGATCCGATCGAAGACCGACGTTACATGACGAACTGGAGCCAACCGAAACTTGATTTTACGCTGAGCAATAAGCTTATTCCTATGAACGTCCCCAATTAGACTACATGCTACGATACACGTACAAGATTATGAACGTCACATAGTTCGGCGGAGTACAAACCCTAAAAACCTTCGGCCGGCTGAAGGAAGCGAGGACTTGGCCCAGAGATGATTGGAGAGACTAGTTGGTAAAGTAATGTAACAGTGGCGATAGTTGGTCCGATGACATACTTGCCGACCTCGTTTTCCCAATCATAGTTGTAAAATTACGCCTTTAGGAAAGATGTCTGCCATGGGTGGACCACTCTCGTACCAAGACATCGTGCTCGTTCTCGGATCATCGGCTGTTTGGGGGCTGAGAGAGTGGGTGGGGATTCCCTTCCGCGCGGCTTGGTCAGCGTAGCATGATCCCCGGGCATCAAGACTTCACGATCGGAAGCCGGTGTCGGAAGCTGGCAGTCGTATCGGATAAGGGACTGAGGAGTTTCTAAAAGACCACAGTAATGAAAAACGCAGATATAAGAGTGTTCGAAGGAGCTAGTCTACATCCTGCAGGCTCTATTCTGTCGACGTCCCAAAGATCACCCAAAAATCATGTTTCATGGAAAGCGAAGGCTCGCGTGAGCTGGCAGCCAAAGACGTAAAATAAAACGCCAATCTATTAGTCTATCTCAATATTTCGAAAACAGCCAAACGCCAAAGCTATGCTACGAGGTAAAGGGGTATCTCAGCGCCGTATTGTGCTCCAACTCCTAGCACTAGCTGCTCTCTACTTCGAGAGCGCGCTTAGTGCTCTCCTTCGACTGCACATACTGGTAAATATTGGGGTCACCGCCAGTCAACTTCAACAGGTGACGCTCGTACGGCCCTAAGGGTTCCTCGACCATGGTCCTCCCATTGGGACTGGTCGGAGCATTCTCCTTCGGTCCACAGTACTCCCAGACCCAGCGACCATCGGAATCGGTGTCTGCAGGATGCTTCATACACTCTTGCTGATCCAACCCAGGCTCCCAGACTGGATGGTGCGGGACCGGGTCCTCGTAAGCCGCGTTCGAATAGACAAGCCGCCAATTTTTCTTCATAGCCGGGTTGTCCCACTCTCCAAGATCATTTAAACCCAGACCCTTGCAAGCCAGACGGATACGGACCGATGAATGGATGCGCTCGTTCGTGTCCGTGAGGAAAGTAGCGGTTCGAGCATCCGTGTGAGCATTGACCTGTTTGTACAGGCCAGGCGAGCGAATGATCTTTCCGGCCAAGGTGTAGAGAAGGTTCGATGTCTTCTGAATCGAGCCGAGACCCCAAGGCCGGAGGGGATGATTCTGGCCGTAGACGGGCTCCATTGCCCACTGGATGCTCTTGTCCTTGATTTGGGCTCGGTAAAACGACTTGGACTGCTGCACGCAGCGTTCGAGTGCGAGGTGGTTAAACTCGACGCCAATAGATGCCAACTGATCCATCATCCCTGAATTACGATGTTAGTCGATGATCAGAGGCATCATGTACAGGACGTAGACTTACAGGCAAGAGTGATGTTAGAAATTCCCTGATCGTTCCAGCCGCCACCGCAATTTGAATGGTTTCCCGGGAACCAGACTTGTCGAAGATCAGTCGTATGCCTATTAGTCTTGAGACGTTCCCAGACAGCCGGCTGGAAGGAGTAGCGTGTCTCGTCGAGAGCCAGAGCCTGGAATGCGTGTTCGACTCTGTCAGACAGGCTCGTGTCCCAGAATCTGAACTCGCGGTTGGACGCGTAGATACCGAGCTTGTTCAACCAGGCGATTTGAGGGATGCCAAGGCTACCAACAGTGTCCCAGACGGCTGTTTTTGCTGTTAGTCGTAGACATTCACAGGGATCGGGGATCCTTACCAACTGCTTTGACCTTGATGATATCCCCCTGGCCCTCATTTTGTCTAACACGGGTCATGCCGAGCTATCCAGGTCAGCGTTTTGTATTATCCATCATCATAGGAACGTCCGACTTACCTTTTCCAGCTTGGCCCTGTATGCCTCCGCTGCCCCGTCACCCTTGGGCTTGTTGCCAAAGGGCATCGTGGGGAACTCGTCACGGTAGCGGTGGTTGTTCCAGTTCTCCATATCCTTGAAGATGGGCCAAAAGTGCTCGACACCTTCGCGGGTCAAGAGTCCTAGATCGGAAATCATGCCGGCAACGGAACGGACAATGTAAGCGCCACGAGAGAAACCGACGAGGATGATCTCGTCGCCGTCGCAGTAGTTGGCGCAAAGGAAGCTGTAAATGTTGCGAACTCGCTATCGTGTATGTTAGTACTTGCCCAACCACCATATCAAACGGGACAACACTGACCTCTCCAAGACCGAGACCGAAAGCACCACCAGTAAGGGTGTCTAGTGTATTGCTGCCTGTGCCGACGCCAGACTCGTACTCGATAACCTGCATGCGGCCATCGCTGCACCTTCGGCGAAAACATCTCGAGATGCGAGTCACGTTTGAGGGGATCTGCAGTGACCCCTTGGGTTTGAGGAGCGTGGGCTTAACGTATGCACTCTCACTATGGGCTTCAGTCAGCAAACAAGACTAATGCATCTAGACTAGGGAACTTCAAGACGTACGAATTCATCCAGGTGCCGTCGCAGCACACGATCAGTCTCTTTGGAGAGTAGCTCATGTTAGCGGCTGGGGCGGCCATGATAGGCAGTGACCTGCACCAAGAAGACGGAGGAGGACGGTGTTGTCTAGGGTCTAGGTGTAGGTAACGAAATGCGATGGTAACAGAAGAACGGACAGCGATGAAGCGGTGAATGCAGGGATGGAAGTCGAATCAGAGTAGAAGAGAGAAACAGAATTCAGGGAGGGTCCCGGATCAGTTGCCGAGTGCTTTGGTTGAGCCTGGGTTTCTTTGAACGTTGAGTGGATATCGTGAGACTTGCAATCTTGACCTTCCCAGGATGCGGAAGCGGCTGCTCCCTTCTTTATAGCAGCAGGGGGGAGCAGACGATGGGAAGCAAAAAGCCTCGGACGAGGCATGCACGAGGCACAGAAGAGGCATGAAGAAACATGGCTAGGGAACCCGTAAGGCTACCCTATGAGGAGCTGACGGGAGGCATTCGCGAGTGAGATGCGGGCATTCCAGACAGAGAGACATAGACAAGAGGAAGGAACCTTGAAGCGCGCATGCGCGCCCTTCTCCCGCGTCGCTCGCTTCCCTCCACCACAGCTGCTCACTTGCGCGAGAGGGGGGAAGAGAAGCAGCCAAGAGCGAGGCTGAAATCTGACATTGGGAGCACAAAATAGGTAACAGGGAAGGACCAGGCAGGCGTGGCGGTGAAGGATGACTCTTCGGGCCATTTGTTGAGCAAGAGCCTGAGGAGGCACAGCATCTCTGGAGAGAGGCGGGGCAAGAAGCAGTCCAGGCACCAGAATAAGAGTTTGTAGGATACCTTTGCTGTATGAGGGGGCTCTTGCCGCCTTCACTGGTCGCCTTGGGGCTTACATCGTGTTTGGTGGGCAATGTACCTACCCTTGATGAGGTAGGCAATGTAAGCGGGAAAGAGCAATGTGGTGTTCCTGTCATCATTTGGGTGGATCGTGGGGGTGGAGGAGGCGCTCAGCCTCGATTGCAATGCTAGTCACCTGCTCTCTGCGCATGGCCGAGGGAACGAGTGTGAGCCCAAGGTAGTAGGGGAACAATTCCATCGTCAATTGGATGGGAAAGGGGGTTGCACTCGCATTTCAATATCCCACAATGACAAAGCCTCCAGCATTGACAATTTTAGGACTTTTCCAATGTCGTTTCAGCAGCCTGCAATAGGCCAGCTTCCTCAATTGCTAAAGAGATTATGGAAATGAGCAGGCGGGCAGTGCCGCTCATCTGCATCTCGCTGAGCCATTGAGGAGGGCGCCTGGGCATTGAAGGAAAAGACGGCACAGGGGAGAGTGACTTGCTCTTGCCTCTTGGGGCAGGTGACTGAGGAATTCATCAGAGGCGATTATGTGGTAGGCGAACCGATTGACTGCAAAGCATTGGCGAGCGAGAGAAGGCAACAGTGATGAGGCTCTCGGCTTCGTCAGTATCACTTTGAAATGCGCCAACCGGGTTTCGGAACTTTATTGGCATTGTTGACGCATTCGAGATATAGGCAATTGGATAGCTTACAACAACGCCGTTGCACCATTCGGACTAGACATATGTCGTGGGATGGGCAGGAGGTTCTGTTACCTGAAGAAGTGATGATAAACATGACAGAATTAAAGTTAAAAGGTATCACATTATTCGTCCTCAACTTACCATTCGATGGCCTTCAACCTTCCACCACCTTAGCTTAACGGGAAGGCCGTCGTGCATACCCCGCCAAAAATGACTGCGTTCAGCACCCATCAGTTGTGAGACCAGACGCATCAACATCCAACCAGCCCAGCCCTACGATCGGGATCGCCCAGTCCCGCATCTCACCTCAGATTTCCAGACCAACCCTCACGAACCTCGTGATCATCAAGACCCAAGTGCAAACACCCCCGTCCGTGAGACCCTGCGCCGGATCCGACTTTGGAGCCGCATTAGACTCTGGGGAGGAATGGGGGAGCGGGCATGCCGAATCATGGGATGAACTATACAACCTCGAACAGCATCAGCCAAACTCTGCCAATCACTTTGTCAATCTAGGAGTGAAATTGTCCGTCTTTCGAGGAATCGACTCACCGAAAATACCCGCCTGCGTAGATGCTCACGCAAACATTCAATTAACACCACTAAAAAAGCCTCCGCCACAACCCGTATCCCGTCTGACTATACTCTGCAGCCCGAACATCCACAAACCTCGAATGACTCCCGTCTTACTTACCCCCCCCCCCAAACCAAACCAAACCAAACCAAATACCTCGTCTCTCAAACACCCAATCCACATCTGACTTTCTTCTGTCTCCCTTTCCCGAAATTCTCAACCTCCAAAAAAGACTTCCCATACGAGAATGCCCCCAAATCCTCACGATCCAGATCCATCCAATCGACTTATCCACCACACCTCTCCTCCCCACTACCACGCAGAACAAAAAACCCCACCCGTAACCCACCACGATGCTTACCTGAGATGATTCCCCCCTCCAACACCTTCATCAACTCGCCCAGATCGTCTAGTTGGTTAGGATGATACGTTGTGGTTCTTCTATACAGCGATCCGTGTTGACGGCGGTTCGAATCCGCCTCTGGGCAGTAGGAACCGAATCCATCTGAAACAGTTTCATTTTGCATCTCTTTTGTGATGCAACATTTCGAGACTTTCTTTTTGCCTCTTTTCCGCCTCTTTTCCGCCTCTTTTCCTTTTTCTTCTTTCCTTTTGCGCAACTCATGCTTAACTCAGTCCAGTCTCATCCCAATCCCATCTCAAAATGTGTCTCAAAACAGCAACTCCCTTTGATGCGTCGCAGCCTGACCGTCACATCGCAAGACTCACCTTAGACCACAAAACCATAAGCCACAAGCCACAAAAC
>JFFI01000487.1:0-11163 GCA_001563125.1 Colletotrichum salicis
GATCCACCCTTTCTGCCGACTGCTCAGAGATCCAACACAGCCTGTTTCGTCTCATGATTGTTGCCACTGGTCAACTAAATAGTTCGAGTCATGGTGATTAATGACTAAATGAAAAGAATCCAACTTCAAATCCGATGTCCTTTAAAACCATAAATGGCATGGTCTATCGACCTTCAATACAATGTCGTCTGATACACACCATCGTCATGCCGATCCATTTCACAACCAAGCTCGAGCTAAATAGATTGTCCCTGAACGCAGTTCCCTAAGTCTTGGCTAGATGTTCAAGTATCTTGGAGCTCACCACTAAGGAACAGTAACGCTCAATCGACATTCGCTCTAATTTCACACATCGAAATATTGTGTAAAGACTAGTACCTGCTTGTAGACGTGGAAAACTCCGTCCGAGACTTTATTGCGCATCAACATTGCTCTTAGGCCAGCGAACAAGGAAACCTGCAATCATGAGACTATTTCAATGATGGTGCATTGGTCTATCGTCTTGCGTAGAATCGTAGTATGCTCTTGTGAGACTAAGGTACTTCAGAATAAGTGCATAGAGACTCTCATCTTGGCATACGATAGTTGTCATTATTTGTTTGCAATGTCAGCCAATTGCATATATCACGCGATAACAAATCGCCATATCAGGCAGGTCCGATCGCGCGATTTCAGGGTCTTCCGCGTATACGAGACTGAACCTCCCTTCATCTGGTTGTTAAAGATTGCGGTATCGGACTGTAACATTGTGATGAACTGATATTACACCAAAGCGTAGATGTTTAGTGAAAGGATGGCGAACTAAGCTGCCTATTGCGTTAAGCATAACCTCAATGAAGCGTTCCGCAAGTGCCGAGACTGTGCGTGAATACGAGAGTGTACCAGGGTCTGATAACATCACGAACAACTTCAAGATGCAATGCGACATTGACCTGCATTCGTTCTCTCACCACGCCGCGGATTCCGCGGTCATACCGAAACCCGATGTCAACTCAAACAAGATCCGCATATAAGTCTCTCTCACCAGGTTCAGGCCTCTATCGGTTCTATTCATTATCAAACTCGCTCACTATCACTCGTTATTTCCAAATCGGTGTAAATCCCACCAGGATGCACCGTCACTTCGTTTTTGCCAGCTTGGCGCTTTTCTTGAGCCAGGCCGCTGCCTTTGATGGTAACATCAGACCCAAACCGGAGCTCATTCCGAACGCCTTTGTGGTCGAGCTCCGAGATCCAGCCAGTCTCGGCCGCCGATCGGACGAACACACCCACGTGGCATTCAAGCGAGCGCTCTCGTCCTTAACCTCCTACGATGTTAGATACGAATACACCAATAAGGACCTCTTCTATGGAATGTCGATGAATGTTCACAACAACCAGTCTCTCGCTGCATTAAAGGCTCTATTTGAAGTGGTCAATGTCTCCCCTGTACAGTTCATCCCGCGACCTCTCGCTGCTATCGATCATGAAAGTCACTCGAAGCATTCCTCTTCATCGCGTTCCTCGCGGAAGCTAGGAAAGAGACATCAGGTTCCCGAGAACAACTTGGATTACAACACCCCTCATACCATGACTGGAGTTGATCGTGTGCATGCTGCCGGCATCAAAGGGAAAGGGGTCAAGATCGCCGTCTTAAGACTCTGGTGTCGACTATTATCATCCTGCTCTCGGCGGTTATTTCGGACCTGGGTGCAAGATTTCGTTCGGACATGACCTCGTGGGTGATGACTACGACGGATATGGTACTCCAGTCGAACATACGGATCCTCTGGCTGCTTGTGTCATGGATGGACATGGCAGTCATGTCTCAGGTAAGTCGTTGATTAGCCCTCAGTGCTTGAAAGATACTGACTGAGTACTTGATGAATCATCACTATGGAATCATCATCCCACGATACTTTCAAATGAATGGTTGGTGTCGCCCCGGAAGCAACTCTAGGCATGTACCGCGTCTTCGGCTGTTCCGGCGGCGTCGGCAGCGACGTCCTTGTTGCTGCCATGATGCGCGCCGCCAGCGACGGAGTCCAAATTATTAGCATGTCCATCGGTGGTTTCTCTTCTGTTGGTAACTTGCCAAATGACCCTTACCACATCCTGGTCCAGAATTTGACGGACAGCGGTATCGCCGTAGTGGCTGCCGCAGGTAATGACGGAGCCAACCTCCCCTTTGCAGTCAACGCCCCAGCGAACAGCCCTGCTGCCATTGCAGTCGGCTCTATCGAGAACACTCTTTTCCAGACGTTCGAGTTGGTCGATCCTAATGGCGAAGTCATTCGCTACGGCAGCCTTTACCCTTTCCCCCTGAACCGTACGCTAACGGCTTGCATGTCGGCGATGGGGGTATTCAAGGCAACTTCGGATGCCGGGCGGCGGATTACGATGCCATCGAGAGCAAAGTCACGGGTTACAAGGAAGTTTACGTGATTGTTGTTCGACGTGGACTCTGCGGTCTCTCATTGATCCAAGATGTTGCAGCTACGGCAGGCTTTAACAACATTCTTACGTACCCGGACAAGGACGTTCTTGACAACCCCTTTCTGGAGGGGTTTAGTGCTACCTTGCCAAATACTGCGCGTAACTTTGGCACAACACAAGATTCAGGTTGGGTCTCTGAAAGGGAGATACTCTGTGACGTTTCGAACTGCTGTCCCCCAGCTTACTCGGCAAGCATGGGGTGGCCAGATGAACAACTTTAGCAGTCCAGGTATGTGGCTTGGTCGAAAGATGTGTTGTGTTCGATGAGGATAGTCTAACGTTTCTCTCTAGGACCCGTGTGGGATTTCAAGCTTAAGCCCCAGATCAGTGCGCCTGGCGGCCAGATTCTGTCAACCTGGCCTCTTACTGCATCAGGTTGGGCGCTGGCTAATGGAACCTCGATGGCTACGCCGTATCTATCCGGTGTCCTCGCACTCATGAAGTCACGATTCCCAGAACTTTCCGTGACTGAGATTCTCAACCGTCTGCAGTCGACCTCAAAGCCTACGATCCGCGCCACCCGCGACAATGTTTCGCCTCCTGTTCATCAGGGAGCCGGCTTGGTAGATGCCTACCATGCAATCTTCTACCCTTCGTTTGTCTCACCTGGCCGGTTCGATCTCGGTCCCAATGAAGTCGTCGCCAGGTCCAGCTACTCCGTCAGCATCGCAAACCCATCAGACAAAGCCACGCAATACACTCTGGGTCATACCCCAGCTCTCGGCATGGCTCGGTACCCTAATCCGGAAGTGCCGGGCCAAGTGGGCTTCTATGCAAGGGTTTAGTAGGAGCAATGTTGCAACTCGTACTTCCTTTCTCAAATGAGAATCCTCAGATGAGGAAGGAAGGTTTCTTGTTCATCTCGGCTACATCTACGTGTCCTTTTATCTACTGTATCCTAGACCTTGATGTCTTACTCCAGTGCCGAGCATAGCCGAGAGTACCACATGTAAAGGGCTCAGCCCGTCAGCCCGTAACATCAGCTTCTCTTCCTTTTGCAGCGACTATTAACTTCCCAGAAGGTTCGACAGTGTTGGTATACACACGTCAGCAGGGGCAACCGTACGGTTGAGACGAAGGTCAATATCAATTGTATTGATTCTGCGTCTGTATGTGTATGTTTATGTGTATGAGGAGGAGTTGGGCGAAGCCCACGATTCCTCCGGCGGTAAGGTGTAAGTGGAAGGTCCGTTTGTACGGGCCCTTACCGCCTGCCTGTTCCACCTTTTCTGCCGACTGCCCCTAATCCAACAGACAGTGACTCTGGGCCCGGGCGAGAGCAAAACCATTTCTGTGGAAATCCTACCGCCGCAGAATCTCCGCGCTTTCATAATGCCTTTTTACTCAGGCTTCATCTCCATCTCCTCCGACCGGAACGAAAAGCTGTCGATCCCGTACCAAGGCGCCGGGTATAACTACACCGCCGCATCTAATTTGGGAACTGACCCCGTGCCGTCTTTTGTCCTCGGACCCGTAACCGAGTATCCCGTGTTTAGAGCTCCGCAGCTAGTCACGGCCGACGGCTTCGGGATTCAGGACTATATCAAGATTGATCCAGCCGAGCTGACCCTGTACTACGCCGACATGCAGCCCGTGCGGACCGAGCGGCTGGACGTTGTCGGCGCAGACACAGACTTCAAGCCGACGTGGTATGGATTCAATCAGAGCAGACCTTTGAACTACACGAAGACAGCGCAACCGGTCAACGGTACGATCGTAGGTGCCGAGTTGTTGGGCAACCTGTATGTTAACTACAACTATGCGCCCGTGACTAGCTTATTTGACTCCTGGCCTTTTCCGAGGTTGTGGGACGTGGAGACTGCGTCTGTCCCTATCCCTATGTTGAAGGGCGGATACAGACTGCTGATCTCTCACTTGAAGTATGGTGCGGATGAGAACAAGCCCGAGGATTGGTCTGCTTGGCTGAGCGGTGTTATCGACGTCCCGCAAGATTACTACCCATGAGGAAATCGCGCGGGCAAGAGAATTATTACCTATTAATTGTGTCCAAACGTACTTAATCCTTAACCCTTATTCCGTGTAGCGGCAAAAGCGTCTGCCAATTGTGCGCGTGTACCGCCAAGATCAAGTCAGCAACTCATACGGTGATGATTAATACATGCGATTCGAGGCAAGTTCTTCTTATAGCTATTATAAAACCGAAGTTAGACATGAGAATATTCCTGGGGGCCAAAACACCCAACGCCGCAAGGCCAGCAAGTGGTTGCTGTCGATGAAACCGCTGTTGGTTGGTGTCTTAAGACTGCCGAGGAGCTTGGATCAAATTGTCCCAGAGCGGGAACTTCATTGTTCCCGGGAAAAGACTCCAGCGGTTAAACTTCCATGTCCTAAACCTAAAAATAGTAGGGATGCCGCGGGCCGTCTTAGCAGAGTGCACAGCTTTATATTGAAACATCCACAATATGCAGCGCGGTAGTATAAATAATGAAGGTGATCTGACTATGCGGTTATATGCGCGGTCACTCTTGGTCCGGCACGCAGAGACGGGCCGGGCTAGAGTCCGATATGGTAGTGGCGGTGGTGGGGACTTCAAACTTCAAAGTCCAAGGCTTTTGGGGGTATCGGATTAGGATTACTGCGTACATGTACAGTTATGCTTTTACTATTTACATAGGTATTACAACTCATTCAGTCCCGCTGCTGCACAGCAAAGCGCAAACTCTACCACCACCACCATTGCTGCTGCTTCTTGATCCATTTGTGGACCACGGGAGCGATGTCGAGGTTGTTCTTTTCGAGGTGCATGAAGTGGCCATTGCCCTTGATCCCAATCTCACTAAGCTTGATCCACTCCGGTTGGCCTCCCACCTGCTTCAGATAGTCGATGATACAGTGATCGTAGGTAATGTGGACACTGGCCTCTCCCGTCAAGGCCAGGTAGGGGACGCTGGCGATCTTTGGAAGTTTTCGGACAGGTATCTTTTGCAGGTAGCAGTTACGATGAGCCAACGACGGCTCACCTAGAGACTCGACCGTGGCGTTGAGTTCCGCGGCGCTGGAAACCGCCGGCTCGTAGTCGACGGGGGTGTTGGTCAAACCCCAGGGATTAGCCGCGCTGCTGGTCAGACCATAACCGTACGCGCGGAAGGGGATCGTGGAGGGCTCGACATTGATGCTCCCAGCGAGATGCTGCGGACAGTCATTGGAGATGCCGACGGCGAACTTAGAGCCCAGCGAGTGGGAGACCAGATAGGACTGAGCGCCAATGAGGGATAGGAGCTCACAACCAGCGGCGCGCATGGCCAACTCTTGAGAGACTTGACTGGTTGTGTATGGGATGAAGCTCTGTTGGAACTGGTCAAAATACGGATCGCCGCGCATGCCCGTACCAGGCCATTGGGTGTGAAGCTGGGACTGAGGGTAGGTGTTGTAGTTCTTGACGCCGGTGAAGCCCATCTCGACAAACTCGGCCGACATGCCCACGGCCATGGTGAAGTTGGCTGCGTTGTTGGCTGTGGATCGGCCGATGCTGTTGGCATCGACGAGGTAGACCTGGTAGCCTTGCTTCAGGAAGTAGGTCGCCCACCCGGGACGATTGTCAGGGGTGTTGAGCCATGTGGTTCCCGGAATACCGCCGCCGTGGATGAAAACCAAGGGGGTCGAGCGAAGCGTGAGGATGGGGGTGAGCTTCTCGACGTAGAGCTGGCCGATGGTGATGTTGCCCGTGGGGTCTGGTGCGCTTTGGCCCCCGACGTAGAAGAATTCTCGACTGTGCAACGTCTCTGAGGGTCTGCACGTGGAGCTGACGGCGTTGACGCCGATGCAGCTACTGTCGGCACTTGAGGTGGCCGTGACCGTTGATGCGGCCAGCGCGAGCGCGGAGAAGGCCACAAATCGGACCATGATTCCTGTGGCTGGCGGGACGTTGAAGCAGTTTGACACACGCCAGACAAGAGGGAGAGGAGCGCGCTAGATGCGCACAGATTTATCTGGCTGGAACACACAAACAGGTCAAACGCGCATCATCAGACGAGTAGAGAGAGGGCGAGAACGAGTTCTAAAGCAGGGCTTGCGAACGAAAACTAGTGTTAATATACGCTAAACGACCGGAGCTTGGTTCGTTTCTGTGTTGGTTCGGATCAAGCCAAACAGGACTCTCCAAATTGCAAATATTGGAGCAACGAACTTTTGAAAGCAATCTCGGGGAACTGGGCAAGACTGGGTCCAACACCGTGGAGAGAGTGTTCCCCTCGTCGGACGAGTTTCCCAACCCATCGCAGCCAAGCCGCTGCCCGCAAGTCACCCCTTGCCAGCCCATCTGCACAAGGCAGAGGCGTGACGTGCTAAAGAAGGGGGAAATCCCGGAATGCTGAGGAACCTCTTTTCAGAGTTTCTGACTGCAGCTTTGGGCTTGTCCGATCTTTGACGCCCAAGGTTCACCATTGGACCCGTGCCGGTTGGCTGCCGACGGCATAGGGTGAAGGGGGGGCCATGACTCGAGATCGCCTCACCCTCCACTTCAGCTGCACTCTTTCAAGACAACCTTGACCATGCGCTTAATCTATTAGCTGGATGGCCCTCGCGGGCCTTGGTGGAACACGAGCCAAAACAGCGGCTCGTCTTTCCCCATGCTGTTGCCCGCTGTTCACTGTTGCGCAATGTTTGCAATTATACTAGGACAATGAATAGTCTGCGAGTCTATGAGTCTTCGATCTTTAAGCCCATCCCACGTTCCCGGGACTTGATCCACACCTTATGGGGTTAACACGACGTAGAGCATCACTCATCAGGGAACTTGGTCTTGATAACCACGATGTGAAACCAACCTAGACTGCGCACCATGATACATCAGATTCTCCGCTATGTTGCTACCGTCCATCTGATCGAGTTCATATCATAAAGCGGCCCGGCCTCCCCCTTACGGATGATCCATTTCCTCGTGTCCGACCTGCCCCTGACTTCCAACCTAGACCCCCCTTCCCTTCGCCATGTCGAACGCAACGACCTCAGCGAAGATTGGAAAACCGCCAAATAACACGAGGGACTACAACATCATCAGGGGTATCTACCGACAATATGGCGTTACGACACTCGATCCCAGTCTGGGCTACCTCTTCGCCGCAAAGGAGCCCGCAAACGCCGTCCACGAGTCCAAGCAAGGCGCCATCATCGCGGGAATGATTGTCGTCTTGCTCGCCATCATTGTACCGACAGCAGGAAGACTTTGGGTTCGAGGACGGGGGGCACAAACCAAGTTCGGATGGGACGACTGGGTCATCATCGCAGCGGCGACTCTTGCGGTGGTATATCCGATCCTACAGATCCTCGTCGTCGTCAACGCGGGAGGCGGCACGCACACCTGGGAGAATACCTACGACGACTACCAGTTCTACTCATACTACCTCACCGTCTGCCGACTGCTCTACTACCCTATTGTCGGCATCATCAAAATTTCCATCACTCTCTTCATCAGACGGCTCGTCGACACAGCCTACAGGACCTGGAGGATTCTTGCGGATATCTTCCTCGGAACGCTCGTTGCATATGTCATTGCCGCCTTGTTTTGGAGCATCTTCCTGTGCAATCCGCCACGAGCTGTATGGGACAGGGAATTTGCAGGAGCTTTGACAAAGCCAGCGACGTGTGGAAACCAGTTCCTCAGTGCGAAGGTTCTCAGCATCATCCACGTGGTGCAGAGTATCCTTCTCCTGGCGACGCCAATCATCATCTTGTGGAGTATTCGCATTGACAGGGGCAAGAAGATCAGGCTCTTCATCATCTGGGCCTCTGGCGGGCTTACTGTGACTGGCGGTCTCTTGCAACAGCTGCAGCCATTCACATCAACAGACATTTTCTGGGACTACACCATCATCCTGAGATGGACGGTCCTTGACATATCCATGGGCATCGTCACCGCCTCGCTACCTGTGCTCGACGCGGCCATCATGGGATCATGGCACGCCGCAAAATCTACACTCGGGCTATCAAATCCCGACAAGCAGAACAGCAGGGGGACGAGGGGAACACGAGGAACGAATGTCGAGACGATCAGCTCCGGGCCCCGGAAAAACTATGCTAGCTCGGCTGAGAACATCGTTGGCAAGGACGACGGCCTTGAGATGGACGTTATTCAACACAACGGGCCAGACGAGACGAGCGATAATCACTCGATACCAGATACTACGGGCCATGACAGACGACACAGGGTCAATAACATGGTATGAAGAAACGATTTAAATGATAGAAGTAACATAGTGTAATCCATAAACATAGAAAAAATATCAAAACATTATTGCTGTGCAAAGTTCAAACAGGATCCATCGTTCATCACATCTTTACAATCGCGGCCAAATCCTGAGTCCCCGAAATCCCGGATAGACCGCCAGTGTACGGAGTAAGCGCAGACCGGATCTGGCAGCATCCCGAAAAGCACCCTTGTTGTCTCGTAAGCGAACCCCAGAGACAATTTGCATGGGCAACATGGGCTCCACGGCTGCCCTGACTGCCCTGACTGCCCCCAAAGGCTGGCAGAAAAAGCCTGTGCAAATCCTTTGATATATCCCTGAGGCTTTTTCTCGCGAGCAGATTGTCGATCGCCTTGTCCGTGCTTGTTTGGACTCCCAGTCGTAATGTGGGCGCGCCGCGCGCCCTGATGGGTCCTGATAACATGCGGCCAACGACCCATTTAACCAGGAGAGAATGACTCGAACCTCGTGTTTTTCCTTTCCGATCAGGACCCGAGAACCAGGAAACACTCGACATTTGCCGGACCGGCGACGGCTCCACCATTATCATGGACAGTCTTAAGTACGTGCGCTGGACCAGGTTGATTATCCAGAGCACCTTGCACTGCAATTTGAAGAGCACTTCGAAGTCAGCTCCGGGCGCCTCGTCCTCGCGGCAGATTACCAGGAGCGCGGATAAGTACATACCGGCTAAGGCGGCAATGACATGAATCGCCGGGAGACGTCGCTCACAATGAGACATAGGAGAGTCAGTAATTTGGTGATAGGGAAGGGGCTTGAAGGCTACGAAGCCTCGCCAGAGCTCGTATTTCAGTGGCTTATCGCAAAATTCCGCTAGTTGAAAGTATGGCGGCCCAACGGTCAGGTGTTTTTCGAACGGTTTTTGAAGTTCAGATGCAAAGGTGCTAAAGACGTTAGGCAGTGAACTAGAGTCGGCTACTTACTCAAGGTAGGTACATGTGGATTCCGATAGGGGCGCTTGAAGTGAATGGATAGCAGAGTGCTGTGACCATATGTAAAATTTACTTAGATTTCGTTTCGTGGCACTCTTCGAGAAGAAAATTGAAGTCGATAGACGTGGAACAACAGCCTTTAGAACACCGACTTCAGTCACCCAAAGTGAAAGGCATATTGAGAATAGCCCTCAGGTCGAGCTTACCCAAATCAATCTTCACTGGCAACTGCATGTGAGTACGGGCCATTGAAGACGATGGGAATGGACAACTGGTCGAGACTGAGACCCGGGCCATGTTGGGAAATACTTCCAAATGTGGTATGATGATGAGCAGCACGAGGCTTCTGAATTCCATGAAGGCTCAGGTAGATAAGGAAACAGCATGCAGACACAGAATAACAACGACTCCATCGTCGGGCTGGGAGAGTGCTTGTTGACATGGCTTCTCAATAAGATGCTGACGTACCGCCAAAGGCGCATGCAGGAGTAACATACAAGCAAATACCGCAAGAGATACCGCGATATATTTGCACTGGAAGCTGTATCTTAGGAATACCAACTTCATATTCAGAGGTCCGATGATGTGAATATCAAACCGACCCGTGTTTGGCTGGCCATGGCGATCCCTATTTGGGATGATGTGAGCGAAAATGCCCGGGTGACAAGTTGCAAGTACAGGATAGACCCAGAAAAGCCCATGACCGTGTCTCCATCCACAGTTGTGAGTGGGTGGAGCGGGCGAGGGAAACTAGACGAACTCAAAATACGGCATCGGGATTCTAGGGTAGCGTTCCCATTAGCATCATCAACGCAGGGTAGTCGTGGCGAGATGTAGGCAGTGCGGAAGCACACCAGCCAGCCAGTGATCTCATCCCGAATATATACAGAGGGGTGCCAAAAGTTTGCGTTCACCCCCACCAAGTCCCAACCACCCGATTTTTCACCACCACACTTATTCCAGCCGCAGAACTGTCAATTTTTTGATTTGTATGGTAAAAGTATGGTCAAAATGAAGCCCCGAGTTTGCTCTTTAGTATCGAGTATACCAACCCTGTGCTTGAATTACTGCTGCGAGCCTACGCGGGATAGACTCAATAAGACTCCGAATCTTAGCCTCAAGGATAGCTTCCCACGCCTTAGTTAACTACCGCTTAAACTCTTCTATATCCAGCTCATTCCTCCTCAAAGTAAATGCTTCTGGGTATAGTCTACGCAGGTTAGACTTCATCATACGCCAGCAATGCTCAATTGGGTTGAGGTCTGGCGAATAAGGGGGCCACTCGAGCCAGGAAATCCCACGATCCATAAGCCACTCCGTCGTGCGCCTTGCAGAGTGAATAGGGGCATTGTCTTGGACAAAGTGACGTGTCTCGTCTGCGTCAGGTAAGTACCCTTCCTCCAGGCACCGTATATAGCTGTTCGTACTATACCCCTGCCGTTGGGAGCCTTGGTCGCGAGTGAGGAAGACTAATTTAGACCGACCATCCTTCCATACCATTGCCCATACCATAATAGATATATTCGCCT
>JFFI01000487.1:12012-56882 GCA_001563125.1 Colletotrichum salicis
TATATATGTCCCAATTATCCGAAATGTAGTCTGAGCTGCTTTTAAGTCTCGGTATCGCTCCTCGGCAGAGCCATTTATCTAAAGACACCAAGTATTTGTCTGTGCTGAAAGTTAACTAGATTGATGATTCGCCCTTCTCGTAATTAGTTTCGTTTACGAAGATCAGGGCGTTCACTATGAAAGCTGTTGTCGCCAATAAATCCAAACTAAAGCTCGTTCTGATGCATCGGATGACGTAGTGCGTCAAAGTACGAGATATACAAGGGCTCTTGCCCGCCAGAGCCCTGTTATTCCAATGTGGTGGAAGTCTGAAGATGCTCTTAGGAATGCAATTCGAACGATCGATAGTTTACAAGAGCCATAGCAATGATATCTCTTCCATCTGATTAAGTATGAATTGTAGAAGCTAATGGCCAGAGATAACATCAAGTCACATGCGTCGGCCTTTGGGTGTTCAGGAAGTTGGGTAAAAAGCCTAGCAGCTGACATGAAGGCATATGAGGTCGAAGACGAAAATATGTATTCTCATGGATGGATCTAAGACTTGATTCGACGTTGTTTTGGGAATCATCTTGGTACATGGTCAGAAGTCATTTCTGCTACGTAAGCAATCCTGTGCCATTCGAATAGCACGCTGCACCGGCAGTTGTTCTATTGACAGACTTGGCAGACTATACTTATAGAGTCTATCGATGCATCATGCATGTAACATCAAGTACCGAAGTTCTATAAACCCCACGAAAGTTAGAAGCAGGGAAAGCGATGGGGGTCTTTGAATGGGACAAAGGAGGGAAAGATCGAGGGAGCATGCTGCAAGAATGGCAGCAGCAAGCGGAGGCGTCACGCCGTGCTGGTGATGCCAGAGAGGCTAGAAGTTAGAGAGTCCATTTCTGAGTGTTCAAGATACTTACAGACGTCACCAGAAAACTGTTTTCTGAATGAGGTAAGAGACACGTCAGCCACTTCGAGTAGATGCTGTCTACTTGTACCGTAATCTTCGACAGAGGCTGGCTTTCGGTTCGCCACAACACCAACTTCTGGCACGGTGGCACCTCATCCGTCGTCATCACCGTGGATTCGGTCCTTCACAGGGACGGGAGTTATGTGTGTGGTGTGTAGCTCAACATGGCGGTCTTGCCTTTATCGTCACACCAAAGGCAGAAGCATAAGCTGTGCATTTGAGGGGTGAAGGAGCGAAGCACGGAGACAGCATGAGTATGGACACATCAAATCGCCCTGGCTTAGCACGTGTAAAAGTTCAGTCTGCTGAGTGGTTTGCCTTAAAATAATGTGGTAGGAGGAGTCAAGGCTGATGAAGTATTTCTAAACCTCTATTCCTCGTTGCCGCCCAGCTCAGTGACTCGATCTAGGCCTCCAAGCGATATTGAGAGTTAGTCTTTTGAGACCTGGGTGATATCAATGATCTTTGGGAAGGCCAAACTACGTCGAGAGTTTTGTAAAGGGTTAAACAGAATTTCCATGCTACTTTAATCGTAATTCATGTGATTAGGGACTCTGTCAACATAATACAAAGGCCCCATTAGTCGTGAATCTGAATCAAGATGGTTCTCAAACATTTGCCGAGGACATAGCTTCGACACAACATGAAGTAAACACGTCATTACATTGTCGAAACAGCCAATGTCATCCAGGATTTCAGATCAGAATAACTAGGAAATAAGATGATGAGCTCTAGTAAGTGGATGAATGCAGAAGAACCTGACCCAACCAGACTCTTCACAAACTTGTTAGTAAGGTATCTTATTAAGCCACCAATAGCAGGATGAGTTCAATGTGGGCTTGCTGGGTATCGGCGAGCTGTATGCAGAACCCGGGAGTTTTTCGGCAGTTTTTATACAGCGGTAGAGCTTAGCTTTGATTAAGGTACGTGCCATGATCTGAGAAGGAAGTACTTCATCTTCGGGCCTTCTACTCAAAGCTGAGGTCGTCGTGACCCGTCATCTGATCTGCAAGGCGGAATGCTACCTCAACTCCTCAAGACTCCGCACAACTCCGCCTCGAACATGGACTTAGGGTGTCATCGACCATACCAAGATCAGGAACTCTCTCTTGGTAGCATGTGCCACATCAGGGACCGCGGGGTCGGCTCATGCAAAGTCTACGTGTATGAGTGAACCTTTGTAGAAGTGTTCGGATGGCTGGCCACATAACGGGCCTATTCACCCCGCGGTGGTTGCCAGGTGGAGAGATGACAGCAGGCACTAACAGAACTTTGCTACCCCGCCATCACCTGCATGATATTTTGGAGATGCCCCGGACTGCCAGGTCGAGTTTAGGTCCGGGGAAACGTGTACGGGTAGGGCCGTCTCGGTTGGGGGTACTTCGGCGTTGTTTGTTGTGATGCGTGCCGGTGGGAGCAGCGAGGGCAGGTTGGATCGTGAGATGTTTAGTAGCATCATGGAAGCATGTGAGTATGCAATGAGCTGCTACGCTGTTGGAAACCAAGTCTGTGAGTTGATATATAAAGCTCAGATGATTCTCCTTGGACTGGCGTTGTGGGGAACGTGGAGCATCACTTCTGAGGTCACTTGCTAAATGTTGGTATCTTGAACGGTCAAACCATTCACAAGACGACAGCAGCCTATATAACATGAAGTCATCCACAATCCTGGTAGTCGCCACCTTCGTCTCCTCTGTTTATGGACATGGGTATCTGACGATCCCGTCCAGCCGCACTCGCCTCGGTGCTGAGGTAATGACCCAAGAAGTAGTACCAAAGACTGCCTCGGCCGTGAGCTAATGGATCATCGGCAGGCCGGTATAGATTCCTGCCCCGAGTGCACCATCCGGGAGCCCGTCTCCGCATGGCCGGATTTGACGGCCGCCACCGTAGGCCGTAGCGGACCCTGCGGCTACAATGCTCGCGTCAGCGTCGATTACAACCAGCCCGGAAGCAGCTGGGGTAGCAATGTAGTCGCGACCTACACTCGCGGCCAGACCGTCGACATCCAGTGGTGCGTCGACAACAACGGCGACCACGGCGGCATGTTCAGCTACCGCATCTGCCAGGACCAGTCCATCGTCGACAAGTTCATCACCCCCGGATACCTCCCCACCGACGACGAGAAGCAGGCTGCCGAAAACTGCTTCCAGGCCGGCACGCTCAAATGCACCGACGTCTCTGGACAGAGCTGCGACTACAGCCCTGACTGCACCTCCGGTCAGGCGTGCTGGCGGAACGACTGGTTCACCTGCAACGCCTTCCAGGCGAGCAGCCGACGCGGTTGCCAGGGCGTCGACAATAACGCGCTGGGGTCGTGCTACACCTCCATCGCCGGCGGCTACACCGTTACCAAGAAGATCAAGATCCCCGACTACGTCTCGAACCACACCCTGCTGTCGCTGCGCTGGAACTCGTTCCAAACGGGTCAGGTGTACCTGACGTGCGCCGACATCGCCATCAGTGGAGGGGGCAGCACCTCGCCGTCCTCTACACGCACGACGAGCGCTGCGGCGACGGCTACGAGCGGCACTTGCGCTATCGCCAGTAACGTGGCCGTCACGTTCAACGAGATTGTCAAGACGGTCCCAAGCCAGACGATCAAGGTTGCGGGCTCAATTGCTGCGCTGGGCAACTGGAACGCGGCGTCGGCTCCGGCGCTTTCGGCGGCGCAGTACACCAGCTCGAACAACCTGTGGACCTACACTTTCTCGCTGCCGGCCGGAACGAGCTTTGAGTACAAGTTCATCAATGTTGCGTCGGATGGAACTGCGACGTGGGAGAGTGACCCGAATAGATCCTACACTGTGCCCCAAAGCTGCTCCACTGCGGTGACGGTCAGTACCAGCTGGAAGTAGTATCAAGGTGGTGTTTGTGGTTGAGGAACCTGGAACAAAGTCAGCACTTTAGTCAGCGTTTCGGATTTACTGTACATACCTCCAGTTGCTTGTGTTCATGCTTTATGTCCTTCCTTTTTTTTTTTAGCAGTGGAAAATTGTATATATGCGGAGATAGTTGAAGCAGACTGAAACCAATCTTCCTATTCATCTTTGCAAGACCACGAAGAATATCGTAGTCAGTTATCGCGGGCTTCCAAGATGTCAGGGCCCAATGAACAAGAAGGCTTGCAGGAAACAGTTAATGCGTTACACGTGTCTAAATCAAAAATCCTAGCCCTATCAATTCTCGTTCTCCCGCTAATTATTCCGTCTGCTTATGTGGCGCTGTAACGCTATGATGCTCAGCCCTCCCAGGGGTCGCAGAAGCTATCGGTGCTTTCCGTCTCGCTTGAATAGAATTGCTTGAAATAATGGGGGGCCGCGGGCAGTGCTCGTCTGCCTGCAGCAGTTGACGCGACTTTGGCGCTATCTGGGCCTCTTCTAGAATCCTTCGTGTGGCCTCTGTGGACCAGAACATCTCACTCTCGTTCCGACTTCTGAGCTGAATCTCAACTGTTTTGCACGTTGAAACATTGTGAAGAGTCTGTTTGTCGAGGCCATTTTGTTTGCCACATATCGGCGAATGAGCAAGACGGCCAGCTCTGGCGGCCTGAATCCTAACAACAAACTTTGTGGTATGGCGGCTCTTCTGCCTTGCAAATGTGGGATCCCATCCCGCTCTAGTGCTTACATCTCCTGCGTCTATTGGCTTCTTCATTCGATCAACGCTTCTTCGACGGACCGTTCATTGTAGGCAGCAACATGCTCTCTTTTCCATGCAGAGACGTATGCGTTTCATGAGCCGTGAACAGGGGTGAGTCACTGCCACATGCCATCCGCATCAGAGGCATCAACCGTTCAATCCCTGTTGAGGCAGCCACTAAAGCACGATGCCGTGATGCCTGGCGCTTTGCTGGCAAGCTCGACAAGATCGCAAAAGAAAGACTTCTTACACTTTGCGTGCGTAAGTTTCTGGGGGTATTGAAATGGAGATAAATATGTGCGGACGACCATCTTCAATTCGAGTTCGGGATTCGAATTCATCAGCATCTCTTCTTTCCGTTACTTCATAAAAACAGAGTTTTCACAATGGCACGCACAACCGCAGCAGCAGCGGCTGCTTTGGGCCTAAAGATGGTCGACGAGTCGGCCACGGAGACCAAGACCCCAGCCCAAGAGAAGCCGAACGGTACAACAACCACAAACGGCAAAGAGTCAAATGGCGAAACCGCCGAGAAAGACGAGACGTCAACAGAAACAAACGGCGAAGAAGAGAAGGAGGACGAAGAGGAGAAGCCCAAGAAGCCACTCGCTCCCTTCGGCTCAATCGCCTCTACCAAGAACATCTACAAGTCCGCGAAAGACAGCGATGGCAACTGGACATGGGTAAACAAGTACCCCGAAGACGTCCAGGAAGCCGCCGAGAACGAGGAGACGGAGCAGTACGCCGTCGTAGTACGCAACATCAAGAGCAGCGATAGCCGGAAGAAGCTCGAGGCCGACTCCATCGTCATCCAGAGCCCCTGGCTGAAGAAGGCTTTGGGCGAAATCCTGGATGGCTACACCGGTGTCGCCTGCGAGCTGGAGCGTCTCGAGTTCGACGCCCCTTTCCGCCCCTTCGTGCACCGCTGGACGGAATTTCGCAAGTACCTGGGCAAGAAGGACCTTGATACAAACACAAAAGAGCATCTCACTATCCTGCACGACATCCTTCAGTACGAGATTGGTAACACCATCAAGGCCTTTGAGGATTACGTTGCAAAGGGCGTCATCACATTTGAGCATCTGTGGATGATCTTCCAGCCCGGTGCCATCGTCCTCTCGGCTCATAAAGGCCCTCTTTCTGCGTTTGAGCTCGAGGAGACCGAGTATATGGAAAACAACTGCGGCAAGTTCCTCCAGCTACGCGCCGACTGTGTCGACTATGGCGGCAAGGAGTTCGGCCGCTACGGCGAGCGCATCAACATCTCCGAGTTCCTCGGCACTAAGAAGATCACCGGCCTCAATGCCTACCCCTGGGTCTTCCACGCCCAAAGGGAAAAGCTGCGCACCTCCCTCATCCAGCGCGGCAAGATCTTTGAGGATCTGGCCGGGCACAACTACAAGCAGTACTCGGGCACCGCCATCACCTGGGATAGCGAGGGCAACGAGGTGCCCATCCAGGTCGAAGGCCGCATCGTCGTCGACATCAACTCGTTCAACCGCTTCAGCCCCTACCGCAACCGCTACGTCGACGACTGGAACGCGAAGGATATGGAGGCGCTTTCGGCATGGAAGCGCCAACATGGCCTGGGCAAGGATGGCAACCTCAAGCTGACTCCATACCACCAGATGCTGGCGCGGTCTCGGACGCGGGGTTACTCCCTAAAATTGAAGAAGTGGCTTGATTTCTTCGTCGAGCAAGTCACCCAGATCACCTGGAACACAAACGCCTTTGACAAGCTCGTCCTACCCGAGGACCAGAAGGAGCTGATCCTCGCCTTCTCCGAGTCGCAGCTCGACGGGTCTACTTTTGACGATGTCATCTCCGGTAAGGGGAAGGGCATCATCTGCCTCCTTTCGGGTCCGCCCGGTGTTGGCAAGACCCTGACGGCTGAAGCCGTCGCCGAGAACCTTCGTGTTCCCCTGCACACCCTCAGCTCGGGCGACCTGGGTTCGCAGCCTTGGGAGGTCGAGCACGGCCTGTCACGCATCCTGGAACTCGTGGCGCGGTGGAACGCGATCTTACTCCTGGACGAGTGCGATGTCTTTCTCGAGGCGCGCTCGACGCACGACCTCGAGCGTAACAAAGTCGTCTCCATCTTCCTACGGACGCTCGAGTACTACGAGGGTATCCTCTTCCTGACGACGAACCGCGTTGACAACATCGACCTGGCGTTCCAGTCCCGCATCCACGTCTCGCTTGAGTACCCCGACCTCACTCCGGAGTCGCGCCGCCAGATCTGGCGCAACTTTTTGCAGGGAGCAACGCTCAAGAGCGAGGTCTCTGACGAGGATATCGCTGAGCTGTCTGGGTTGAAGCTCAATGGTCGACAGATCAAGAACATTCTCAAGACTGCGCAATTGCTGGCTGCTAGGAAGAAGAGTCCTCTGCAGCGTAGTTTCATTGACATCGTTCTCAACATTGAGAAGCGGCGCCCTGGAGGCCAGGCTTCGTAAGAGATCTGACCTAGCCAGGACGTGTTATTGGCATGATTACGCGGTTTCGTTGGGTGAGAAAGGCCGGGTAGGAGTTTAGGTTGATTCACGATTCAATGAATGGTATTTTATGACCATTATATTTGCGCCTTCATACCTGTGATGTGGTGGACTATGGTATGGAAGATGATGAGATGGAGGCCTCAGCCGCCGCCTATTGGAGTCCTAACCCTTCCGACTATGGGTTTGTCACCAAAGTCTCGGGATCAAGATCAAGCTATTGTATGGAAGATCGCATATTAGGACTGAGATACTTGAGTAGTCTTGGATGATGATTACTTAGCTGAAAGAGTGATGTTGTATTGGATAAGTTTCAGTTTTCATGTCAGGTTTGATATCTGGTTCAAATAATCTTCATTAATATTAGATTATAGACTATACCTCGCCGAATGTATCTGGATCAACCATCACCACCTTATCGACGTCCTTTGTGAATTGCCACAGTGGCCTGACAAAGGTGGGGAGGAATGGCGCTGACAGCGCGGGGCTCACCGAGACGACCTTGGGACAAGCCCCACGTTCTCCGGGATCCGGTGTCGCTCGTTGCGCGGACTTCACAGGGAGACTAGTAAGGAATCACGTCTTGATGATATCTGCAGCCCGCAAGATACCTCGAGCAGTCTTTGAAACCCACTCCTCGGCGACTGTGAGGTTACCCTTGCCGTACTGGATGCCTTCAGTGATACCGGGGAACAGAACAGCAGCATATCCGGTGTCTAAGCCAGGAGCAGTGATGACATGCTTGTAAAACTCCCGATTAGGCAACCCACCCTGGCTGATGAATCCCCGCTGGAAGTCACGGTACTTGTGGTTCACAACTGTGATAAGGTCCGCGTCGCCCGTCGTGATACCAAGGTGTTCCAGGGCCTTGACCTCATCGGCACGCGTCGCAAAGACCTCGATGGCGTCGGACAACTCGGAGAGATCAATTTCGGCATCCTCAGATTCCGCGTACTCTTCCAGGTCGGAGAGGTATGCGCGCAGCTCGGTGGCGTAATTTGGCACGTCGATGGGGAGGACCTCGTCGTCGGCAAGGTGGTAGGCGAGGAGAGTGAGATACTGGCCGATGGCGGCGTGGACAAGGAAGCCTGGGTCACCAAAGTTGGCCATCCAGTGGTAGGTGTCGTAGTTTGAGTGGTAGTGCCAGATCGGATCGGTCGCGCCGTTGTTAGAGCCGACGTCGAGCTTGAGTCTGTTAGCTGTTGTCCCCATAAATCGCTATTCAGTGCCTAGTTGTCGACGGCACTCACCGAGTTAATGCCCCGGTGCAAGAAGCCCGTAAAGTCACTGCCGCTGCCCAGAGACTCGACGATGCCTTCAGAGGACTCCAACCAAGCGTCGTAGAGGCTGATGTTAAAGCCGCCAGAGTTGGGGTAGATGATCTTCTTGAAGATCTCAGTGCCTACGGTCTGCAGCTCAGGTGTGGTAGCGAGGGCGGGTCTCGGTCCTGACACTGCGACGTCGATGTTCAGATACGCCACGGCTGTCTCGGTAAGCCAGTCGACGTTATCCTCGACCCATTCGGTGCTGCCGACAAGGCCGTACTCTTCCGCGTCCCAGGACGCGATCACGCTGGAGTTGAGTCAGAGTCGATAATTACCCATCTCGTGTGACGATGAAGGATCAACGACTTACATGTTCCTCTTCGGCTTCCAGCCCTTGGACACGAGAGTATTGACAGCTTTCGTGAATTCGACTAAGATTGCGGATCCTGAGTTGGGGTCGCCGTTGCCTCCAATCATCCAGGTGTCTCGGTGATTCCCAATGACTATCGTCTCATCGGCATTGGTGCCGTTAATTTGGCCAATGACGTTCCAAATGGGCGTGATCTTGCCTTCCATCAAGTTATCCAGGTGTAGGGTAACGCCCGGGGCTGGGCCGGAGCTGTAATTAGTATTCAAAGCGCCCGCCCAGATCGTCCGGTTGACATCCTCTGCGGAAACACCAAAGCCATCAAGGGCCTGCAGCAGAGGCTCAGCAGATGCGTAGGAGATTGGAATGGAGGGGATCTTGGGCGTGACAGGCGAAATGTCTGCGCGGTCGACGCCCTCGTGAGATGGGTAGCCCGGCGTAGTTGGGTCCCCCGGGTGAGTAGAGAGGAAGAGGACGGAGCCTTTCTGGACGGCACTGGGATTTCTGGCAGGGCCGTCTGCGCGGTATACGGTTAGCATATAGCCTTGATATACTCAATGAAGCATATGACGTACGGGGATAGGCCTCGTAGCCGTTGGCAACGGTCTGGTTTCCGTCATCACCGGGGTCGGTGAAGATGACTGCGCCGATCATGCCGTGATCCTGCGCGTTCTTGACCTTCAAGCCACGGAAGAGCCCGCCGTATCTAGCCAACGCAATCTTTCCCTCCAGCTCGACCCCAAGTTCAACTAGGCGATCGAAGTCTGCTTGCGAGCCGCGCCTTTACTGTCAGTTAGCGCATGTTGCTGCCAAGGTAGGCTAACAGGACTCACCCAACGTAGACATATTCAGCAGTCACGTTTCCCGAGGCAGAGTAACCGTGAAAAGTCGTTTGGTTATCTTCCCTCCCCGTCACATCGTCCTCCTCCAGCACATCCTCATCCAGCCTGACGTCGTTCGTCGTGCCATTGGAGTAGGTAATCTGCAGCGAAGCATGCACGGGATAGCTTAGATAGACGTGGTACTCCTTCAGCTGCGCATTGAAGCCGTTCTCTGTCCACCGGTCCGCCGTCCACTGCGCAGCTTCCTTTCCTAATCCCGCAAGCTTGACCTGGTGGCCGTAGTAATCGGACCACTCGTCGACGGTGACATTGTCAAAGGCGTTGACCAAGATCGTCTCCTCTTCTGACAGGACTGGAGGCCATACGTCGTTAGCGCGCTTCGCGAAGGGCTTGCGGTGCGTGTGCCTCTTCTTGACGAAGAAGTCCCGTTGACAGGCCGAGGCGAGGGCCGCGTAGGTCAAAGCGAGTGAGACTTGACAACGCATGCTGGGCAGAATCCTAGCAAGCAATAGGTAAGGATTCAGCTCAATGGAAATCGACCGGCAACGGCCAAATATTGAGAACAAAAAGCTTCTCTGCCGAAACTCTGCCTTCCAGTCGGAAAGGGTGACGGAAAGGCGCAGTTATAGCTCTCGCCCGCAGGCAGCCCGCCCACAATCCAGTCGCAGAAAATATGCACAGCGTTCGCCAGCCATCAGTAAAGCCGGTGATTCCATTGAAAGAGACTTTCCCACAATATTACTTGGCATTCTGGAGCTGTTCGCCCTGTTCTGTTTGCATTGGCGATATGCAGGCTGAGGGGAACCTACTGCCCGCAGGCAAGGTAGTAAGAACGCACGTCGTCATATCTTTCTCCAAGGATCCGGCACTTTGGGGGAGAAGCTGACCCGAGTCCGGGGGAGGCATGGGACTTTCGAGCGTTCTCTATCCCAATCCGCGGACAATGGAAACTGTGATGAACCGACAAGCAGTAAGACGGCGTAGAAGTGAGAGCTTAGCTGCTTGGAAGCGTGAGCGACCTGCCTTGTTTGTGCTAAAATTCGATGTATGCCAAGCAATACCGGCGGGGTTGCTTCGTTCATCGTGGATAAGCTGATGGCACACAAGGAGGACATGCCGCGTTGACATGAGCAGAGTGTTGATGTGAGGTGGCAGGGGGGAACAAATGGTAATGGGTATTCCCCGCAACAACAGCTCCCCTTCCCTCCCCCGCTTCGAGAAGAGCCTAGCTTGGGTGCCCTGTCTGTATGTCACTGACACCGACCCAAGCCGACACCGAAGCCGATCCCGCTATAGCTTCGCCGGTCCTTTTGGAAGGATTCGTTGCGTGCTGCAAGTGATACCATCTCTGTCAATGCACTGATGACGCGAATCTCTGTCGAGGGGAATTTTGAGCTTGAGAGAAGCCTTTTAGGTACAACTCGAAGTTCTGGATTGGGTTTCCGACTGCGATTATTGACCTGACAAACGTCAGATGAACTATTGGCTCGAGCACATACCATGGAGGAGGAAGTAGCACGAACGAGACTGTGCTGTGAAATACACCGTACGTGTTGCCGAGGACTATCTCTTCCAGATTGCTTCGACCGTCGGACCGACGCGTGTTATGGTCTGGCAGCTTCGCCAAGAGTGTTATCACTGAACATTTTCCGCCAGGACCCATGTCAATTTCGAGAATCTCACCGTACCCAAGTGTTTCTGCAAGGATTGAGACAATAAGGGGAGCGGATGCATCGGGATTGCCGCCAAACTCTGTCCCGATGCCATGGATGATGTCCAGGAAATTTCTGGCTGGAAAGTGTAAAAACATTGGGGTACAACCTCAAGCCCCTCACCGCCGAGTCTCGGAGCCAACATGACTGGTCTCACAAAATCAAAAAAGACAACGCAAATGGCGGTGGCAGCTTTCCTTTTCAATCACCTCAGTTATCAATTCGCAATACTGACGAGCATGCGCTCGTCCGCGAACTCCCTAGAACATTTCGGCGACAAAGTACCCGGTTAGTACGGAGTACTAGTACCTTAGTTTAATGCAGTCCAGACTCCCCCGCAGCTCTCATTCAACATCCCCTGCCACAAATGGGTCATGGGTATCTTAGGCGTCTCAATTACATGCTGGCAAGACAACTTCAAGCCGTAATAAGATCCCGAAGCCATTGCATATCAGATCACGAAGATTCACTCGACCTCGGTACCACTCGCAACCAGAAACCGGTTGTAACCCAGAAAGCAGCGTCGTAAAGCTTGAGAGGCTCTTGAGGAGTCACTACTGCAAAATCGAATCTCCGGAATAGCTTCAGAATATTGTGATCAGCATTGTCTCTCTTCACGTCAAACGTTCAACATTTAGAAATAATTGACGCCGACTCACCTCAATGAAGACCTTGTTCAACTCCATGGCCGCAATAGTCTTCCCAAGACACTGAAACCGACCATGCCCGAACGCAAGGTCAACTACACCACACATGTCTCGAAAGCGCTCTTCATCTTCGGCGGCTGCTTCCAGCCACCGTTCTGGCCGGAACACGTCCGCGTCACAGCCAAACGTGTCCTTGGACCTCATCAACTTCTGGATATTGACACCCAACTGCGTCCCCTCTGGCAAGAACTGCCCGTGGAGCTGTGTTCCGCCTTTGGCAACTTGCTTGTAGTTGAGGCCCGTTGACGGTGGGAACATACGTATGCCTTCTCTGATGACAGCTTGTAGGTAAGGCAGCTGGTGGGCCTCCGAGTCGCGGATTGGGGAGCTGATGCGGCCTTGGGCGATTCCTTGGTCCATCTCGCGGCGCAAGACACTTAAGGATGCCGGTGTGTTAAGCAGGCAGAGCATGGTCATTCGTATCGCCGTCGCGGTAGAATCCGAGCCAGCTATTCTTTTTCTGGGTGTCAGTGATAGGTCGAAGTGTTTGAGATGGGTTTGACTCTCGCTCACAATTCGAGGAAGATCTCTGCTAGTAGCTCCTTGTAGGTCACCCCGTTACGAAGATGTTGCTGAACCATGTTGTTCTCATCCGCTACGGCGGCTAGCTTTTTGTCTGCCAGATTCTTGGCCATTCTGCCACAGATCAGTCTCCACGAATTGGTTCCGACTCCATGGGAGCCATAGGAGAGTCTTCGAACCTACCCCATAAGCTTCCCAAAGCCAAACTCATCGCTCGAAAAGGGCAGCAGCTTATTCAACGGCCACTGCTGCATGAAGATGCCCACCCACGGCACGTTGAGCATAACTGCGAGATATGGAAAGATAAGGTCATTGGTTGCCACGTAACCGAACAAATCCTCGTCGTTTGCTAGAAATCCAAGCGCTTCTCCGAAAGAAAGCTCGCTGACGACGTCGAGGGCAAAGTATTGAGATTTGTGGGAGAACTCTATCGGTCGAAATTCGTCTGACGTGGAGATGTATTTTGTTTCAACAAGGCTGACGAGTTGCGCGACGATTTTGTCAACGCCGGGTTCGAAACCACCATTTTCTCTACCGGCATACTACAAAAGTGTGAGCTTCGAAGTCATGTGGTAGATCCAGCTCAAATGGCTTCACGTACACCAGGACTCAACTTCGCTCTGTACTCCTTTCGCAGGTCATCATCCCTCATCGAAAAGAGACTGTCTTGATCAGGCACGACCTTGGAGAGAGAATACCAAGGACCTTTGGTAAAGTCCGACCTGACTGCAGATATCTTGCGATATGCGTCCGGATCGCCGAATAAGACCTCATTTGGACCAACGCGGACCAACGGTCCTATTCGATCCATCGATGGTTAGCTAAATAGGAACAATAGGATAATCTCCGTACTTCCAAAATCTTACCATATTTGTCTCCCAAATCTTTCAGCCTGAAACTCAATTTTCCACCTGTTGTCATACGCTGCATCGGCAGAATCGAAAGAGAGTTGAGGAAAGGGCCTGGGATGTGTCGTAATCGGTGCCACGACCATAAATACCAGGTTGAGAGCAAAGTCAAAGCCCAGAGTGCAATGCTTCCATACGATGCGGAAAGAACCAGCGCATCGTTCGTGCCTCTCATTCCGAAGATGTGATCTTGGTTTGACATGGCTGATGTGCAGTCGCGTGTTGAAGGTAGCCCGGTGCGTGCACATTGACCAGCGACGACGATGCGACGGATCTACAGCTGCAAGTCTGGAAGAGTAAGACTGAAGGGCCCTTGCACTTGTTGATATACCGGACGATACTAGCCCACTATCTTGTGCGGGGGAAGCCCTTCTATTCTTCTAGACGTTAATGGCTGGACGACGAGCGAACCCGTTCCGGTACTGAACCCTGTTTTTGTTACAGCCAGGGTTCGCCATGTTTGTTTCTGGGCTTCTCTGATTGTTTGGTCCCATCTATGTGGGATATCAGGCGGTCAACCAACCTCCTTTTCACTGGCCAATTGAGGCTGGCCGATAACGTGGACTACGCAGTAGAAATGAGTCTGGTGGTACGAAGACTTCCAGCAGAAATTTAGATGGAAGACATGGTTATCGTCGCAACCTGTCTTGAGTCGGCATCCCCGCACTGAAGGCTCTAGACGCGACATAAAGCTGGCTGTTACTGCTATCTAAAGGCGATGACTGACAACGAACATCAAGTCACCGGCAGGTTCGGGGCATCGAAATGATAACTTTTGTCAGAGAAGCTGCTCCTGAAAGTTGAGAGTACGAAAGCGCTGAGTGCCTCGTGAATTGTGATGCCAGGGTGTGCTCGAGTTGCTGCACCAGAGGGGTCCGTTTCATCCAAGACATGTTGGTTTGATCGACCTTTCAAATGTAGAAGACGAAAACCAGCTGTAAACCACAAATGATAGACGATAGAGAGGACGACCAAGGACCTTTGATCGGTGCCCGGGGTCTCGTTCCGGACCCAGATCCGCCGTCACGGTGTCGGAACGGAGCTCTTCTTTGGGACCAACTGTCGCCGAGTCAGACACCTTCCACCCACCTGTATCCTGCATCGCAGCCGAGAGTCTGGAACGGGGACTGTTGAATCCTTCGCTCAGCTTCTCCAACAGCGGCATGCTATTGGTCGCGAATCCGATCAGTTGGCGACACCAAGCAGAAAACCAACAGTCAGACTGTCACACAGTGGGAACCTGGAAGACTTGTCCTTCCAGAGCTGCTGCGCCTCTATTCGTACGGTCACGTCTTAGCGCGTCCCAGGCCACAGGTGTCAGCAAAATGGACCAGAATGTTGCGGCTGGTCCCAACAGCGTGGGAAAAGGGGGGCTGGAGGTCCGACATGGGTTTGATGAGGGTTCAGAAATGTCCATCCCTGTGTACAAATGCTCCACTGGTCCCCGAAAATTCAGATGGATCATGCCGGTTATTTCTTGCGAGAAAAACACTTTTGGTAAAGTAAGGTTTTGTTATCCATTGCTCTACAGATACACGCGGCGATCGACAACCATACGGTGGTAGCGTTCGGACACGGGGGAGCGAGAAGAATCCACACTGCCGGGACCCAGGGTCATAATTGAGGGGAAAAGGACCGGACGAAGCAGTTCATAATACGAATACAAAGATCGAAACGCATCAGCCATCCCGTGTCTACGACACCCGCGCGCCGCTCCGCCTCCGGGAGACTGCAGAAAGGGATTCCTTCGCGTGGCCAAGCAGCAACAGCAACAGCAAACTCAAGACACAGCCACGATATTACTGTATCCCAGGGAGGTCCAGGCCCGTGACCCGTCCGACTACGGGGAACGCCAACCGCGCGGAAGCTTTCGTGGATCTTGCTTATTGTGGTTGCCTGGTGACACATGCATGGGCAATTTGGGTGTGTGTGAGACTGAGTGTATGTCTTGTCTCTCTCTCGTGGGACCGTACTATCAAGGGGCTGAAATTCCAGCTGGATCTCGTCCAGCCATAGACATTTGACAGCGAACATGACGTTGCCGCAGCCCCTCGGCAGATTCGATCCGCGCCAGCAGACTAGCGCATCCTCCATCTCATCCTCTCATCAAGCTCCTCAACCCACATCAGAAGTGGTATCTCCCGTGTCACCAGAGTCAACAACTTCTTCTCCACAACTGGGATGGCACGCTCGAACAAACTCCATCCCTCGCAAACCAGTGCCGCTCACATCAGTATTCGCACCGAACAAGTTCGGCCCAACCGTTCATGTCACGGAGACGACGCCCGAGGAAGACACCACGACGCAGAAGACGACCACCCGCGGCCCAATGGACACGCATGGCATCGATCTGAGCTCGCTTAGCGGATCGGCGCATTACCGCGCTGATCCCACGTTCCACGGCCGTGAGTCGCCTGAGGATTCCCCAAGAGACGCGGATGCGCTTCACCGCCATGGAAGCGGAGGAGGCGGAGACCAGCGCCACGATGCCCGTGCTGGCCTGCTGCAGAATGCGCAAGAATCTGTCTACGATGGGCATCGCTCACCTCCTCCCGGCGCACAGCAGCAGTACGATCATGATCACCAGCACGAGCCGCCGAAACCGCCGCCCTATATCCCGGCGAATTATCTGGGCCCGCCAAATGACAGCAACAATCGGTTCCGGATGAAAAGGCCTCACTGCAGCTGGCATTCATCATGGAATATGTATATCTGGCTCTTGCTTGGCATCGCCTGCGCCGTCGGCCACCACGTCTACTACCACGCCCTGGACGGCCAACCTGCGGACGATCAGGTGCGCATGCTGCGGTACGGGACGATCCTTGCTTTCGCGGCCAAGGCGAGTCTGGGCGCCGCCGTAATATCGGCGCTCCAGCAGCGGATTTGGACGACTGTGAGATCGAGGTTCATGAGCATTGCCGCTCTGGATTCCATGTTCGCCGCAACGGAGAATGTGATTGCTTTTGTGAATTGGGAGTTCCTCAAGGGTGCTAAGACAGCTGCTGCTTTGGCCCTGTTCGTGTGGTAAGCATCTTAGTCGAAGATGGAAGGTGATGAAAAACGCACCGATGATGGTTTGTTGCTCACGCGTGTCACAGGCTTTCTCCTCTGGTGGTCATTCTCACAGCCAACACTTTGCTTGTTGAGCCCAAGATCATTCTGCAAAACACCACCTGTCCGGCCGTCCGCAGTTTGAATTTCGCAAGGGAGGACACCCACGATTGGCGAAAACCCATCAAGATCGATGGCCGTTATGAGATGCCACTGTCCATCTGGAACTCCACCAAGCCGGCGGACTCGGAGCCGGAAGGCTGGTTCGACTATTACACCGGGCCAAGTCCCAACTTTCAGCAGACCGCGACCCTCGGAGCTTTTTTGCAAGAGGTTGTCGCGCGGAAGAACGCATCGATGGAGGTGTGCAGCAAGGGCTGGAACTGCACCTTTGAGGTAGACTTCACCGCCCCAGGGTACAAGTGCAGCGAACAGGCTAGAGGCATCGGGTCGACGCCCGCGAACCTCACACAAGAGTCTGGGCAGGCTCCGCCGCCGTTCGGAACAGATATTCTCATTCCCGATGGCACGTATGCATACTACGCCTTCACGAGCGGGGGAGAGTATTCCACCACACAGATGAAGGATGTTGAGATTGGGGGTATTCCGAAGATGGATCCGCCGTATCCTGAGTACATGGGAGCTCTTCGCACGGAACCGGTTATTTGGATAGGTCACGTCGTTCCGCCCGACGCGGAGCATCCAGCTTCTTCCAAGGAGGATGAGTTGATGCAATATGTACCCAAAATCTTTGCGTGCGAGCACTATGTCACAGAGTATACTGCCGTCTTCAACTATACCGACACCATGCAGTCAGCATACATGAAGAAACACAACTTCACCATACCCGTCATCAACACAACCTACATCCCTGGCCTTGACGCAAATGACGGCACAGCAGACAACATAACGGCGACCCCGAAGGAGAATTACGTCGTCCCCCAAGACGTCGAACGATACCGCCGCATCGCCGCGTACCATTCGCTAGGCTTCATGCTCCGCAAGTTCCTCAACGGCACCGTGCAGATTGACAAACAATCCGCCAATTCAATGGCCAACACGGAAGCCATCCAGACCAAGCTCCTCGACCCGCGCAACAACTATTTCCCCGTCTTCGACCTACAGGACATGGTGCAGGAGTTTTACGAGGACCTCATCCTCTCCATCTTCTCGACCCCGCAGTTCCTCCCCGTCGTGTGGGCCGCTCATCCGGATGAGGTCTCTGGCGGGCTGCGCGAGGGCGGCGTTGAGGGGAATCACTCGGCGTACCGGTTTGACTGCCAGAAGTCGCGCATGGCTAATATGTACAGTTATCACGCCCGCGACCTGTGGATAGTGTACTCAATCGCCATATTCCTAGCCAGTCTATGCGTGACAGTCGGCGCGCTAGCGGTCAGGGAGAATGGAGGTGTTTTGAGAAACACGCGCTTCTCCAGCGTCGTGGCGGCGACGAGAGGCCCAGCGTTGGAGAAGGTGAACTGGGAGGGCCCGGATAGGGACCGGGGCGACGTTCCAAGCGATGTCAAGAAGCTGAAAGTGGGATACGGCGTCATGGGTTCGAACGTTGGCAGTGGGATGGGTCCAGAGGGAGGAAGATACCCCCGGGCAAGGGATAGCATGCTCTGGTCACCGAGCGAGATCAGATGCGGATTTGGACTGGAGGGTGATATTAATCAGAGGAGGAAGGAAGGTTCCTTATTTCACCGATAGCGAGCGAGCATTGTCAATAATTAGATTAATATCGAAGATTACACCTGTATCTCTACGATTACTAAAGCATGCTTCAATACATGCGATGGACTATTTTACTTAATGCAAGACCAAGTCATCCATGGGACATCCCTTATCCACAGAAGATGTTTTGGTCTTCTCCGTGATAATCTGGCGAGTTAACTCCATCAACTGGTCGGCCAGCGCGTCGTCCTGAGCAAGCTTGCTGCCAGGCTCAGGAACCGCAGGCGGACATATGTATTGACCTGATTCCTTCGTCGCGGCAGCGGCGTACACCATGGATACGGCCCCTTCCCATTGAGACTTCTTGAATGGTTCCATCCCAACCGCCATAGCATATCCTCCAAGAGGGTATCTGCATCGGGTCAGTACGTAGGTCTCAGACCTAGGACGCTGGAGGCTGTAACTCACGGCTCGAAAATCTCCTCCTTGCTCATTTTGGTGCTCACAAATCCAGGATGAGTGGCGTTCATTAACACGTTCGGGTGTCCATTCTGCGTAACTTTGCGGTTGAAGTATCTCGCGTACAAGATACCAGCAAGCTTGCTCCGACCATACTGACCGTTGGGACCCAAGTCAGTGTTCAACTCATCCAGGCTTTCAAACTTGCAGTCGCTAGGCGTAGCCTGGTGCGCGTTGCTAGCCTGATTCGCAATCCTCACAATATCGCCCTTCTCCGCCGTCTTCATGATAAGTGGCAGAAGGTGCGACGTGAGAATGACATGGCCCATGTGGTTCACGGCCATGTGTCGGTCGACACCGTAGTCAGTGAGCTGGTAGGTCATGATGCCCCTCGCCGCGTTGTTGACCAACATATCAAGACGATCCGTGTCATTCTTGATCTGCTCAGCCACCTCTTTGACGCGCTTCCAATCACCCATGTCGCACTGGAACCATTTTGTCCTCTCAGCCTTGTCGGTGCCGAGATCTTTTGCAATGGCATCCTTGGCGCCGTCGACGACCTCCTTGGAGACGGAGAGGATGTAGATCTTAGAGATGTTGCGCTTGAGGAGGATGTAGGTGACGCCGTAGCCGATACCTTCACTGCCGCCTGTAATGACGGCTACTTTGCCCGTCTGGTCGGGGCATTCGTCTAAGCTGAATTGATGAGTTCCTAGCTTTGAGGCTGGGCCGCCGAAGTTCTCGGCGATGGTGTTCTGTCATCCTCGTTATTTCTCGTTCAGTCACCAGAATGGCGATTCCTACCTTGATGGCATCCATGACTGCAGGGCTTCTGAGAGTTCTCGTCGTGTTGTAGCTGCGAGTGTTGATCGAGGGCGAGAGAGCTTGAGGCGCAATAGATGAGGACCTGGGGTGAGATGAGACTAAAAACCTCCCACGCCTCACCACACCGATTGGAATTCGCTTGCAATTCATTGGTGCCTGTCAATGTTAGAATGATTTCATCCGTCTGTCACTGGAAAAGACTCTTGGACCTCTTCTACTTCTAATTGCTTATAAGGGAAAGTAGTTTGAGCCCCATGAATCACCACCATGTCACTGTCTCACCGGTGATCGCAGCCGCATAAGGCTGCTTGATGACGCGCTGATGTCCGTGTTGGCGCATCCGGGCTGGCGCCTCGCCGCTGTAACCCGGGGCTAAAGCTCCCCAGAGGAACTAAGCCCTACGTCTTGGAAGACTGGAATTCAGTTCAATAACATACTAAGCTAATTCTTGAACCATCCCGCTACGTACGCGATAGGCACTGTAGCATGAGATATCTGGTTCGTGTGTCGCAATGATTGCGTAGTTGAGCTTCCGTGCACGTCAAACTTCTGTCAACAACACTTCTAGAATCCCATGAAGACTGCACTGGACGTTTATGTTGGTATTCTCTCCAACAGGAACTTACTCTCGCCCGAATATGCATAAAATCGTTACTGTAGGTTTTCTTGTTGAATCTCATTATCGACTCCCATAATGACCATTGAATTATTGGACATCATCCTCGGAACATTGGAGGATCTTCTTTCTTCAAAGTACTAAGTTACTGTTCATTCTGACAGGAGCATTATTGACGTGCCTGAATCGGGCCGGATTAACCGTAGTGGAATCGTCCCTGGGCTGTCCTCCTCTCTAGAAGTCTACATCTATGCAAGCGTACCACCAGGGCATAGCATTTGATCTATTTCTCAAATGATCATATCCTAGTTAGAAGCTTCTGCAGTCCCCGGTTTCTATGAGACTAGAATGAAAATGGCTAGGGCATTAATAGAAAGTAAATGCCATCAATACACACTAAAAGTATATGGAAGTCAATCTCTTTCACAGAAAATGCTTGCTGTTCTGCAGCGGGCTTCATCAGTTCGGCCCGTTGATGCTAATATCAACGCCCTAAACCTAGCTTGAGACTTTCAAAAAGTCTCAAACATAGGTGCCGCTGAATCTCCTCTGAGATCATCAATATTGTATCAGCTTTTCCTTCCTCAGGGGGATATGGTGTTATACCTAAAGTACATTCATATTCGCTTGTCCCTCAGGAAGGTAAATCTCTTGCTAGACTCAACACCTGCAAATTACGGCGCATTAATTAAGACCAAAAGCTAGGAAACTTCTTAGATTATACTCTTTCCCACATATCACGGCGTTCAACGAACTGTCGGAAGAAAAGACACAAACAAAGTAAGACAAAGTCAGTGTATTCATGCGTTCAGTTTCGTAGTTTTATCATGTTAGTAAAGTAAGTTATAGCAAGGCAACAATATCGGACATTAGCGCTCCATGTACGAGCCCTGTTCCCCAAGCTCTCCTCTAGCATAGGGCCTATGAGTAATTCCACGTAATACTGAATAACACCATGTCAATGCACAAACATCATGTCAAAAACAAAACATCGTGAGAAATATTCCTTTAGGGGATTCTTTAGGGGATAGAAGGCCTGGCTCAGTGGGTCCGCACATTCTTAGGCTCCGGTCCAGCGCTCGGGCTTATTAAGGGACGTGCCCTTCGAAGTTGCCAGCTCAGCATCACGCCGGAACTTCCATTGATGAAATTTCTTATCTTTTCATTGTCCACCATGACGACAATGTCTGGTCGAATTAGAGTAAGATTTGTATTGTACGAGGAGATGCCTCATCCATGAGCTCATTCAGATGAAATCACTATCTCTAGTCTAGGCAGCCTTCTTCTTTCGTTTGTCGACTGGCGTGCACGCATCAATAGTTGTTTGCCGGAAGCTGCACCATATGAGTTGACTTCTAGTACATTGACGAGGTTGTGCAACAACTACCCTTAATGCATATACTAGTAGTTGTACTCAAATCATGGAATCTCATCGTATCAAATCCGAAAAGAGACCTGGCTTCCGCGTTCTCAAAGTCTTGCGTCGCAGTCACGTTCAACACGCGATCATCGATTACCTAGTGGAGAGTCTACCACCTTGAGCGGAGTTGCCTAAGTAGCTTGTAATTGCCCCTAAATTACCGTAGATTCATCTAGCTTCACTAGAAAGCTTTGCAACCGACGTTGCCGCAGGCATACTTTACCAACTTTCCCACGCATCGATCGTGAGCACAGAATCGGCGGGGTGTAGCAAGGCCACCAACGACTCCAGGACAAACACCAGACGACTAGTCGTGCTTGGACCGCGGCATCCTCTTGGCTGAATCCTCGTATGTCGGCTATTGTTGCCAGACTGTTGGTTACTCGTGTTAACATCAAGGTCGGTGCCAGTATCACTGAGTGGTTGCAATTGTAACCGCGATAAAGACCTAGGAAGCAACCAGTCTCCAGACAGATATCTCTAGGGGATACAATCCGAACTGTCACGATATGTCGTGTGCTTTCTGCTTGAATGCCAACGGCTTCCGTGCAACGTTCACAGGGGTGTACCGTGTAACATGTGGTGGTAGTTTTCCTGTGCGCCACAAAGCTTCTTAGCGACGGGACGTCATCTCGATATATGCAAGGTTCGAGACCGGCTGGCTTGACTGGCAGAACGGCTGGTGCCGTCTTGGGCGAGGAAAGAAGAACAGGGTCAGAGTCATGGTTCGGAAAAGCTTCACAAGGCGTGGGACTCCAGCAGTATTTGAGTCTTGGAAGATGAGGTTGACAAGATTCCGTAGCGTCGGCATCCCACATGTTTGCGAACAGCGTCAGATTCGGGGTTGAAGTGCGCCTAGCAGGCCTTGCAAACGACGAGCGACAAACATGACTCACACCAAAAGGATCAATTATTCTGGTAACTCACCTAGAACATGACTCAAATCCCGTCTTCCTCTCGTTCATGTGGCCGATCCCTTGGGAGCTCTGAGACAGTAACAACCCGCGCCGGGAGTCCGGAGATTTGGCAACTTCGACAGCGGCAAAGGGAGGTCATAAAGGCTAGCCCTCCCTATCGAAAAAGGCCACTCCCGAACGAACACCGCGACATTACCGAGTCTACCAAGGCAAAGCGCGCCAGGACGGCACAGTTGCTCACCCGGATGGACCAAGACAGTCAACCTAAGGGCGACTTGCCATGTGTTAGATAATAGTTTGCTTTTGAGACTGCTTCAACAGCATTCAAGCTCTTCGAAAGCCGTTTTTGGGTCCACATACCCCCGGTGGCAGCCCGCCCGGCCCGGCATCTAAACCCCTTTGGGAGTTTCTGTTACCAAATATGACGTGGGGCCTCCCCAGTCAACACCAAAACGGATAGTCAGCCGGTCGTTGTAGATGCTGAATCTCCGCGGCACTAAGGGCCGTTAAAGCTGATGCGAGATCCCCAGATCCCATGTCGGGTTTGGGACGGGCTTGAATTGGATGAAATGTGAATAGGCCGTGTTGCTGTCACTTGTGAACTCGTCTCTTGTTTGATCCAGTCTCTTCTCACCACGCCTGCTGTGTGACATATTTTGCACGATACCACCTTCGCCAGTGTGTGGCCTGTGTCATCGTTCCTAGCCAACTTTCCATCGACAACTATTGCCGAAGAATACGTGAGTACATTCAAATTCAAGTTCCCAATCAAAGGAAGAAGTTGTTGCTGAAAAGAAGCACCAGTTAGCCCTTCGACTCTGCATGCTTCGAAGAGGGCAACTCATGTTCTGTCCCCTTGCATAGTGGCTCCGCATCCCCATACTATCCAGTCCTACCCCGGACTTGGCGCAACGGCGATCACATAATACCCGATGTTGCGCTGCAACCCAAGGAATTGGGACTTCGACATTGATCGATTTCTCAACCCCTTTGTTCTTCCTCCTCCTTGGAAACACCTTCCATATCCCATTGCTCACTTCTTTGGCTACCGCAAGTCAAAGCCCCAAAACGTCGGCAACCTCGTTTCGATCTTCTGGGCCTGCGTTGGCGTCTTCTGCGGCGTCGCCGTAGTCTCCATCGTCTCTCGTCAGATACCATCCTTCAGAGATCATGGTGCGCCCATTATTGTGGGCAGTTTCGTAAGTCTAGCCTCCCCTTTCATCTTGAAATCTGCGCACATTACATGTACCCACACCTTCCACACACCGAGAATTGTTACGGAGAGCACCGTCAGGGGGTGGTGGATGAAAGGCTCGGACCTCAACTCCCCCATCCCGTTTCATACACCTCTCGGGTGACGACACCGACCGACCACTGCCACACAGCACACCGGACAAGAAGTGATGCTCAGTAACAGACTGGCTGACTCGTTTTCTCTTCTCGACGCAGGGCGCAGCCGCCGTTTTAGAGTTCTACTCGATCGAATCGCCCCTCTCTCAGCCCCGTAACTCAGTATTCGGCCAACTTCTTTCCGCCATCATAGGGGTAGCGATCTGCAAGCTGTTCCAGCTGAGCCCGCACTTTGATTCTATTCGCTGGCTGGGAGGAGCCTCGTCATGCGCCTTGGCAACGACCGTAATGGCGCTTACGAAAACGGTTCACCCCCCTGCTGGCGCGACGGCGCTGCTCGCTGTCGTCGATGACGGCGTCGTACACTTGGGGTGGTTCTTGGTGCCTATCGTACTCCTTGGCTGTGCCCTGATGCTGGTCGTCGCATTATTCATCAACAATATCCAGCGGCGCTTCCCGCAGTATTGGTGGTCACCCGAGGACGCTCGGCTACACCGCGTGCCTTGGAGGCGCCATGTGGGCGATGTGGAGAGCAAGGGGGAGCCCAAACCTGATGAGATTGATGGGCGGAGCAGAAGTGATTCCACCGTGAGGGAAGATGCGGTGCTGGTTATGAGGCCTGGGGAAGTACTCGTTCCAGAACACATGTTCATCACACCTGAAGAGAAGTTGTTCTTAGAAGAATTGAGTAATCGGTTATGAGCCGCCTTCAAGAACGATCTATGTAGTTGCGAGGCTATGAAACCAAAGCATACTGTTTCGTAAAAGTAGTTTCCTAAGAAAACCCAGATCTATGTTTACTTCACAGCCCTAAGTGAGTGCCTCGCTATCAAGTGGCACCCCTTGTTCTGATTTCTCATCGTGAGAAAACGGTTCTCGTCATTTTGCCAGGAGATAATACTTCCTGCTTGACACGTTGCAAATCATTATCAAAAATCATCATTATCCACATCAAATTCTCCCTCATTATCGTGCCGATTCTGTCGTGTTACTTTGTCGTCAATTGTCTGGTTTCAACCTTGCTTGGCAGACTTTGTGCGAGACATGCGCAGTTCTGCCAGCTTCGCGGGGTTCTGAGTGGGATCATTCTCTGGGTCACCGTCTGCACCGGGATTGGCCATCTCATACTCCAAGGTCTTGATGAACTTGTAGAAGACGACGGCAATGATTGTGCCAAGGAAAGGCCCGACCCCTAAGGCACGCAAGATTAGCTTTCCGCTGGTCATGAGCAGAAACCAAAAGGCCAAAACTTACAGTATATCCAGTGTTCAGGGTCAAAGGTTGCCGTGATGACGCAGGGTCCAAAGCTTCGTGCCGGGTTGAGCGAACCCCCCGTGAACTGAACACCGACCAACTCGGCGATGAAGAGCGTCAGGCCAATACCGACGGGAGCGATGAAAGTGGCTCTGTGCTTTTCTTTGGCGAGCATGAAAATGGTGAAAACCAGCTCAGCCGTCAAGATTGCTTCGATGAAAACACCCTGGACTAGTGATGCACCGCCGCCTAATGTCGTGCGGACGTTGAAGTTTTCGGGGAATAGGAAACGGACAATGACTGATGCAAGCATGCCGCCCAAAAGTTGAGCAACGAATAAGCAAGCGGCGCGTAGCGGGGGAATGGCCTTGACAAGAAGCATTCCAAGTGTGACAGCCGGGTTGAACAAGCCACCACTGATGCGGAAGAAGACCCAGACGTTGACCATGAGAGAGAAGCCGAAGATGATAGAAATATAGAGGAGAGTGCCGGTGTTGAAGCCCGTGGAAGCACCGGTGGTAGAGTTGCTGTCTGACGGGTTGCTGGAGTTGTTGGAAGCAGACTTGATGTTGGCAACCTCTGTTCCAGCGAAGGCGAAGAACAAGAACATAGTGGTGCCGACAAGCTCACCCAGACTTGCCACAAAGTGGTTCTTCAAGTCCGAGTTCATCCACTGAGTAAGAGGAAGACGCATGACCTGAGCCTTCTCTTCCCTGGATAGGTTGTGCCAGTCGATGCGAGCCTGCTCACCGTTGGTGCTGCGAACAGCGACACCGCTGCGCGGGTATCCCGCCATCTCCTCGTCGTACATCCTGCGCGAGGGCGGTCTGCCGCCGTAGTCACCGGGCTCGTACGAGCGGGTCTCCTCGTAATAGTCCTTGGTCTCCGTCTGAGGGTCGTAGTTGAAGTACGGCTGAGGACGGTTCAAGTGCGCGCGGGGAGGGCGCGTCCGAGGTGCACGACCACCGCTGTAGTCTGGATGGCGGTCGTTGGTTCCCCAGTAGCGATCAGTTTCCGAATCGTCGTCGTAGTCGCCGAAGCGGGCGTTGTCCTTCAGAGGGCGGTTGGACTTTGTAGAGACGCCAGTTGGCAGGGGATCGTCTACTGATTCTCTCTGCCGTGTCTGGGTGTTTGTGCGGCGGAGGGGGACAGAACGTGAGCCTCCTCTTGAGGGTTGTTGTGAGTGTGATGGTACGAATCTTGGTGATTGAACTGGGTTCTCGTCGTCTGAGAAGGCGTTGGGGTCTACTGCTGTTGCTGGTGATACTGGAGAGGGCTCACCCTCAGGTGCCTTGAGTGTTCCTGTCTGCTGGGCTGACATGATTTGATCGAAGTCGCGTGTCAAGCGCAGAGACGAGGATGGAAGTATTATAGAGCGAGGGGGGACTTGAATAGTTAAGTCCGCCGTCGTGAAAACGTTGTTGAGAGATGTTTGACTCTCGAGTAAGCTTGAGTCTTGTCGTCTAGTCTTGAAGTGGGCTCGATGTTTGGAGGGCACCAAGATCCCGTGTTCCGAAGGTGTCCGAAGGCATAATATACCTCTGCTCTCAAACTCAAATGCATGCCCAACCAGCCCTCTCTTTAGCTCGACGTCACCGCATTTTTCGGTTAGTTAGGCCTTGATTTCCTTCGTCTGATCAGCCACCGACTTAGTTTCGACAAGGACCGCGGGGACATTGGATTGAGAAATAGGAAATGGTGGGATGGGGAGATTCGACAAGGGACCGTTGAGCCTCCATCGACCTTCCAAAGTGCTTTTCCTGCCTTTGGCTCGCGGGGGTCACCGATCTCACGGACGTGAGTGGTCGGCAGACCGGGCAGTGCGGAGGGCGGAAGTCGTGGATGACCCCAGGGCCGATCTCATGCAAGCGAATCTTGCGGCTGGGTAAGGCTTGCTGGCGTGCCCCGGCGAGAGCGAGGGATATGGGGGGAAACTCAAGCCGAGATCCCGGACGGGTGACGTCAAAATCGGACTGAAGGCGATGGGATCACATCAACTCAAGTGTGTAGGGGCTGAAGGGACAGGGTGAAACGAGGTCCAATTTTGAGGCAAATGAGGCATTGCGGCGTCTGTGTGGTTGGGGACTGGAGTTATAAAACCGGGCGTTAATACGGGCTCGGAGCTGGGATCATCGACGTTTAAACTCAGGAGACCCAAGGCGCTAGTGCACCACCTTTGACACGTCGACTGCAGTATCCTTGTATGACAGCTTCACGATTATGGCCTCTAGTGAAGAGATCCCAGGAAGATCGGGAGACGCTAAGCTGCCACTTCCAGAACACCCATTAGCAGCTCCAAATATGAGCTGAGGGGCTTTAGCCCAGTTTTCTAGCGAAAGCTCTGGCATTGCCGAATGAGACGAATCGAAGGCTGGGAAATACGGAGCGTCACCGGTAGTCGGGACGGTGTTGCTGAATTGTGAAAGGGCTGCTCAAAACCGAGGACGACGATCCATCCCCTGGAGTTTGGAAACGTCGCATTGCTCCACCACCACCACTGGGTTTCTTTGGCTTTTCGGGTGGCCTTTGACCCTTGATGCAGATGATCGCCCAACTTTAAGGAATGGTCCGAGAGGAAAATTGCGCGATATGGTGGTCTTGGCCTTGTCATTCGAAATGGGCAGTTTTCGCACGAACGTAGAGTTGAGAAGAGCCGATGATGGTGTGGCTCGGATGAGACGCAGACTAGATGGATTCAAATGAAGGACCTGGGACGGTGCCCCGTGTGGCACTACACAGTTCTGTACGTCTACCACCCTCTTTCGCGAGCGTCTTCCTCTCTTGGGTTATCTCATTGTAGCGGCCGTTTGTTCTTCCATTCGGGTGAAATTCCAGACAACCGGCGGGAGAAGGAAGAAATCACAGCAACTTCCAAAGAGTCTACCTGTCGCAAACTAGAGTTCTAGTGCAAATGGAAAACTCCTTTAGATGTCTGGGCGTCAATCAGTCTGTGAAAATTACGGATTGCCAGGCTCAACGATTGCACCGTGCCACACGCCGAGGAAATCACGACTCCTATTTTCATTCCGTTTGCATCTCGCCGTTCAAGCTCGAATGCCCTTCTCGCTCCGCTTAATTATCAAAAAGAAAGTCTTTTGACGACCCTTAGAGTGGGAACTCCATCAATATTCTGCAATCGTCGTCTAGCATTCCATGTGTTGAGCTCGCTCACCGCAGCCGAGGGAAGCTCGGACACCCTTGTTCTATGCGGTCTTCCTCCATGTGGGAGCTCTAAACCCGAAGGTTGCCTTGCCGGCTGCGAAAGTTGCGAGTTCGAGTACGTAGAGTATTACGCGGTTCCACGTCGGACATCCGATGGCTTTATGACCACTCCCGTGCTCCGTTCCCTCTCATCTGTGCGCCTCCTCCATCTGCCATTAACCCCAGGCTGTCATCTGTTCATGAGCAGCGACGATAGGTAGGTTTAAGGCCACAATGAAAGTGTTCTATGGGAGGTTGGACGTGACAGTGTCAAGATGACGGCGGGCACCAGCCCCCTTTCTCCAGTCTTTCCGTGACAGAGTGTGGCAGACAAAAAGCTCTTCCGACTCTCATCGCAATGAGTCCAAGTGGGTGAAGAGTCTCGGAACAGGTTTCGGCGGTGTTGGCCTTCTGCACGAGGTGTGGGAGTCCCTTCACTAGAGTTACTTCTTCTGCAAGAGAACTACCCTCATGGCCTGAATCTGTCACGTCTTTGCGGATGATTGCAGAATCTCCACCGATGCCACGACACTCTGCCTCATCTGCGACGAGGCGGACACAATGGTAGCAGGAGAGTTGTGTCAAACAGGTGGTAATAGTTCCCCCCTCTTGGCAATTACTGGTCACATTGAGTTGGCACCACGATCCAGTGGCTTGCTGTCGAGTCAATGTCGTGTGGCTGGTTGCTCAAAAGTGAGGTTGGACAAAGTGCCAACAGCCTTCCGAATTAAAACGGCCCAGTTGGAGTTCTGTGAGAAATTCCCCTAAAGTGGGTGATGATCTACGGAATCTCGATCGAGATTGCTAGGATACCCTCTTTCAATGCGCAAGAAGCCGTAACAGCCGCCCAAGTTGGGTGAAAGAATGAGGTTGGAGAGGGCGGGTTCGAAAAGTCAAGTCTTCGGAGAAGTCGGCATACCCTGGCTCAACTTATTGGTCAAGACCTGGTACCCCTGAGTATCAGCCTCACCACATCAAGTGCCACATAGGTTTGTGATTGCCTGGAATCCTAAACCCAGCTCGAAGGCTCTAAATATGCAAGAACACTGAAAACCCAGCGGCTGGTCCAGACCGCCAGTTGAGAAACGGCACGTTTGCAAAATTTCTAGAACGGATTTATGGGCCACAGAGTTCTTTGAATTTTGGCCATCGGACATTTGTACATGCATCGGTAGCTCGAGCTGTCATAAGAATAAATCGAACAGCTTTTTCGGGAAAAGTCCGGCGAGAGGCCAAGACAGAGAAGGTGGTTAGTTCCGTTCGATTTCACTGAAGTCGGCTCAGGGGCGCTGCGACAACGTCAGCTCTTCCATTGGTTGTTTACCTTCGGGCCAGTGCAGGTTCCAAGAGAGATCTGGCGAAACGGATGATGTTGGGGTTAGGGCAGAGGGCTTAAGTTCGTTCTATCGCGGAAAACCACTGTGAATGTCGAAACACGGGCTCGGACTAGGTGGTTCATGCTTTTATGGTAGCTGCTAAGGTTTTAATTAAGCGACGACTTTCTGACTATCTGATCTCGTCCCCCAAGCCAGTTTGAGTGCTTGAAGATGTTATTGACTGATGACTGGTGGTGCCAGACACATGAAAAAGTATAAGCTCGACAGGTTTTTTATGAAGCTTAACTCTGGACGCCTTGGTTGCAACTTGGAGAGGCTTCAAATATTATAAGAGAAAAGTCGTTCGACATGTCGTCCTTACTCGCGACGGAAAGCCCAACCAGCAGAAAGCACCGGAGTAAGACCTGAAACTACACTGCGTTCTGTGACAACTATTCGGGTCCCCAAAAGCCCGATCGAGTGGCTGTTTCTTAGAAATAGGATAATCTAGAAGCAAGCTGGAATGGAACCACCAAGCAGACCTGTCACACTCGACTTGAAGAGCCTTTGGAATCCCCAAGGACCGTTATAATTTGACTGGGAAAGTATGTCGGTTCCTACGAAATACCAAATTCTTCCTTGGGGAGCAACTTCACCCGACGTCGCAGGTGTATTTCGAGCAAGCTGATGATTTGAGATGAAATCTAAAATAGGGTCAGGGAGGTCCTTCCGCACCAGCCTCGAACGAAAAAGAAAAGCGTTGAGGGATGCCGTGAAACCTGAACGTACGCGGCATGCTCAAGCAGTCCAGTCCAGACCAACCCGGATCGTGCCGCCCTGATGCCGCTGAATGCTTGTTCTTTTTTTTTCCCGATAAGATGTTGGCATTTTGTTCCAGCCCTACGCTGTGAGTTCCCAGTAGCCAATCGGTTCATTTTAATCAAGCATTAAGATAGGGGTCGCAGCCCTCACAACTATTTGTGACCAAAGCTTCCTTATGGTCTAGATGAGCTTAATACAGATCCTATTTCCACCTGTGAAATTGGGGCCAAACACATCGTGAATAGACGCTCGGAACAACCCATTCCCGCCCATAGTCAAGTGTAGCGACACCAGGCGGTATTTCACATGGCAACATACAAAGCCCATGGTTATTGGAATGCAGGACGAACCATTTTGGCTTCTTGGATTTCTGCCTCGTCCATGCAGCCGCATGCAACGCAGAAAAGTCTCCAAGGATCAAAGTTCGGCCGTGAGTCTCTTCTTTTTCATTCGAACAGCCCCCCTCTCGTACGAGACACCCACCACTGTGAGGCTCGGCCGTGTCCTCGCCCGGAATGAAAGTTGGGGTTGCGTTTGCCCTCAGACAACACCAAGCGATGTTCTGTAGATGTTCGAAATAAGCCCATCATGTAAGCCAATGGCTCCTGTGTTGGAGTTTTGTCGGACGTCTCACCCGTCACCGAATCGCAGTGAGAGCTCAGAGCTCAACTCCTCCGTCAGTCGCCGACGTGCTTACCAAATTCGTTCGTCTGTTTTTCGGTAGACAGTCGGCGCTAGAGATGTTGATCGTCTTAATCCGAGAACTAGGACCGATGATCCGAACGCTAGATATGCGCTATTATGATCCACCGATGCGGTTGCTGTGCCGGTCCCGATCAGTCCGGGGCAAAGTGGAGACGATGGAGCGCAGCACCCCGAAGTTGATCACGTTTTCGCCGGACCCCCACGCCTTATTCCGCCATTCGTCGTGGGGGGAGTGGGCGATTAACCCCGGCAATTTTCCTCCAACAACAATTTTCTCCGCAGAATGTCCCCTTTAATGTGTGAATGGGGATCGACAGCCCCGTCGACAAGAGAACCGAATAAATTGCTGGTCCAATGGAGAAAGACCTCACGTTGCGTCCGTTACGCTTTTGGTAAGTTTCCGTTTCAAGCGAGCGACCACGGTCGAGTCTTGTGAAGCATGATTGAGAGAGGAGAAGATGTCGTCTCATTCGGGGGAATTGAAATACCCCGGCCATTCCACCTAAGAGGACATCTTGAGAGGCTTGGAATGGTTAGCATTGGAGGAAGACAATGCCACAATGCCAAGTAAACGATTTGTCGGCTTTGTTTTCTCCTCTTGTTTGCGTCTTGGCTTCATATCAATTAAAGAGTTGAGGAGAATTAGGACGAGATGTGGAGTAAAGGAGTCATGTCATGATGCTGCTGGGTCTTTGAGCGATCGGCATATAAGCGATCGTTGTCCGCATGTTTGCCAAATAGCATAAGCTTAACCCCCAGCGCTCCACCGGGTTCTTGAAACTTATTTCTCTTGTATATAATTTGTCTCTCTTCGTATTATTCGCTATGAAGTTGTCCGGTTTCGCATCCTGGGCCTTGCTGGCTGTCGCCGTATCGGCTTCACCCACCCCGACGAACCCTGAAGGCCATCTCTTGAACAAGAGGGCTGCCATCACGGATGCAGCAAACATTGGTTATGCCACTCAAAATGGCGGGTGAGGAGACATAACATCTGTAATTTTTCGGTAACTCATACTGATCTGTGACACTTAGAACAAAGGGCGGTGCCGGAGGAACTACTACCACAGTGACGAACCTTGCTCAACTCTCCACTGCAGCAATTGCATCCGGCCCAGGAATCGTGATTGTGTCAGGAAACATTGTTGGCGCGGCGAAAGTCCAAGTTGGCTCTGACAAGACCATCGTTGGCAAGACGGGTAGCTGTAAGTGACGCCACTCAGTTTGACTTCCTCGACGCTCATATCTTCCGATCACAGCCTTGGAGGGCATCGGCCTCACCATCCTTGGCCAAAAGAATGTCATCGTCCGCAACATGAAGATTAGTAAGGTCGAAGCAGACTTTGGCGATGCCATCACTATCCAGCTATCAAAGAACGTGTGGGTCGACCATTGCGATCTATCTGCTACCCGCGATGGCGACAAGGACTTTTACGATGGGTTGACTGATCTCTCCCACGCCGCCGACTGGGTCACAATCTCTCACACGTATTTCCATGATCACTCCAAGGGTTCTCTTGTTGGTCACTCTGATAGCAATGCCGCCGAGGATACGGGAACTCTCCATGTCACCTATGCCAACAACCACTTCTACAACGTCCGCAGCCGTGGTCCTCTGTTGCGATTTGGCACTGCCCACGTCTACAACCAATTCTACAACACCATGGACACTGGCCTCAACACCCGCATGGGCGCGCAAGCTCTCATCCAGAGCTCAGTCTTTGAGAATGTCGGAAAGAAGGCCATCTTCAGCGAGTCTAGCAAGGAGATCGGGTAAGTCTCTTCAACCACTTTGAGTGACATTAAGGGGCAAAGTACAGGTCTAACAATTTCGCCCCACAGATATGCTGTCGCCATTGATGTTGTCCTTGGTGGTGAAAGCCAGAACACTGCATCAGTTGGCACGCTGAATGCCAACAGCCCCCCTTACTCCTACTCCCTGCTTGGCTCTGCCAATGTGAAGGCTGCAGTGACGAAGGAGGCGGGGCAGACTCTTGGATTCTGAGTTGCTCGAGTGAAGTATTCAATGCTGTGAGGTAGAACTAGTATTTTGCCAAGCGTGCATTCGAGAAGTTTCAAGACTGAATGAGATAATTTGCTACTCATGTGATAAATCTCTAGGGTGCCGTACGTGAAATGTGTTCAACTCTCTATCTTTCATGATTATGTGAGTGACAAGTTATTGGAGTCAAATAGCGGTGAGATGATGAGTTGATCACCTGAGCATCAATACAGCATAGGTGGGCCTGGCACTGAGAAGGATGCTTGCATTAAAGCTTGGCAACCTAATATTGAATGTATCCCAAGTGTCGTCGGGTTTCAGCTAAATATCTAAACAAGGTTATCGAAGCAGAGTCGCTGATATTGATCACGGACCACTACATATTGTTCAGCATCCCGTGACCAGCAATCCTAATCTTAGTCCTTGGCTTTAAGCTTGAAAAACGAGTCATATCCATGGGGGACGTTCCGACATAAGCGATGAGAAGCCCGACACGACTGACGGCTGCATGCTCGGGGCCTGTGACAGCACAAGTCCGTTAAATCTCTTGACTCGGTTGATTGGGAAAACTGTTCTAAGCGCGACAGAAAGCGCCTACAAGAGGCAGCACGCTCAGCATGAGGTGTTTCGCATGCACTTTTGCACCTGTAGCGGCACTGCTGCCCGTCGGTGTCGCCGCGGCCGCGCTTGTCGCTGTTGCCGACGCTGTGGTAAGCGAGGTGGATGCGGCGCTTGATTCTGACGTTGAGATAGAAAGTTTCTGAGACGACGAAGTTGTCGCAACATTCGTCGACACCGTCGCAGTGAGCGAAGCACTCTGGCTGTCATCAATAGACATAACCTCACTGATCCGTGAGGAGATATCCGTCGTCCAAGACCTGGTCTTCCACGAGAGAACAGGCGTATTTGGAAACAACGTGGGCCACGCCACATCCGGCAGCGTCACCGTGGCGCAGACAACCTCCCCAGACGATGGCTCCCTGGTGCTGTTGGTGAGTCACATGAAGTGGTCGCTGAACCCATATGGGTTTTGCGGGTTGTCGGCGTTCATTTGCGGACTGATTTGGCAAAAGGTAGCGCACAAACAAGACTGGGTACGCCATGTCGCTGGGTGAGGTTGGGCTCGTGATGTTGTAGACCGTGCCGGAGCAGCACTCGGCGAAGCGCGGGGCGCCGTTGCGACCGACGGGTGGAGTCTTGCATATTATGCCGGCGATGGACTCCGGCCATTCGGAGAATGCGTTAGAAGAGAGAGTGTTGAAGGTCACGTCACCCGCACACCTCGGGTGTACGCTCATGGTGGCTAGTCGTGCTCGTCGAGCAAAGTTCCGTTGTTTATGCTTACCTCAGGAATAGGGGCACAGGAGTGAGAGATTCGGAGGATTCAACAAGGCGAGAAATGTTGGTGCAGAAGCCTGCTGACGCATCAGGGTGTGATGGCTAGGCCGCCGCTAGCTTGCATTTGGTGTGGTGACTGGGCACCTGGGGTGGCGATCGTCCTGTCCTCCATTGCAAGAATTTAAGCAACTGTCGTATAGTCACAATAGGGGCATCGACGTAGATAAAAGAGAACGGTTATCTATTGAAAGTAGGAAATGAGCACTAGGCTCGCTCTGAAATAGAGAGTGCAAGTGAGTGTGGACCTCGGTGATTATGTAAACGAGGTCACGGATGGTTGAAGCCATCACGACAGCAACGAAATGTCATTAGACAATGCTTACAAGAGAATCCATAGCCAATTCTTTGGCAAAAGCGTACTTCACCAGGGCTTTCTGATAATCTCCCTTGATTGACTTAGAAAAAGATCGGATCTTTGAAGGCTTAGGGGCGACTTCGGCTGATCATTACGATTGCTCAAGGGTACATACATGTAAACTGGGCTGCAAAATGGTCAAATACCGGTTGCAGTTCTAACGCTCTTGAATACCTGGAAGATAGTATCTCGGGTCCTAGATGCGATTTCCTCAATCTCTTCGCTAGTGATGGTGTATGCCGGCGCAAGGAGGACATGGTCGCCCAAAACACCATCTTTCGTTCCCATTCCAGGATACAAGCTGATACCAAAATGGTTGAACCCAACGAGGTGAGTTTTGTTGGCGATATCCTCAGATCTCGGGAAAGGTTCTTTTGTTTGTTTATCCATGACGAACTCGATCTAAAAAGAGGAGAGTGTGAGTTTTCGCGTAAAGACAATTGGGACAATACTGGCTCTGATGGACTTACCCCCCAAAAGAGGCCCTTACCTCGGATGTTGCCAACATGAGGATGGTCATCCAGGTAGTACCTCAGGCGCGCCTCAAGAAGAGCGCCCTGATTTCGAACGTTTTTAATGAGATTCTCTTCGCGAATGATCCGCTGGACTTCTAGTGCGGCGGCACATCCCACTGGATGGCCTTGATACGTGTGTCCGTGTGAGAATGAACTGTATGGTGGTTAGTCAACCCTTGAGTTACACGTGGAGGAAGTTTAGGAGCTCTCACCCGCTACCATTCTTAAGGGCGTCAGCTACGCGGTGGTTGATAAGCATGCCCGCCATGGGCGCGTAGCCGCCACCGAGACCTTTGGCAAGTGTCTGAATATCAGGGACAACCCCTTCCTGTTGCCAAGCATGCAAGGAGCCGCAGCGACCCATGCCGGACATGACTTCTTTGCGCATGTCAGCATCCAGCGCAAAGATATATGTATTCAGGAGTACGCCATGGATCATTTTTCTTACCATCTAAGATGAGAAGGGCGCCATACTTGTCGCAAACCCCTCTCATGGCTGTGAAGTATCCAGGCGGGGCCGGAACACAACCTAGAGTCTGCACCAAGGGCTCTTAGAACGAGCAAGAGTTTGATACCTGTGGGAGACAGATTGATAACTTACTGCACCAACAATAGGCTCTGCCACAAACGCACACACAGTATCAGGCCCAAGCTCTTGGAACTTTTGATCCAACTCATCGGACAACTGAGCGATGTATTCCTCGATGGTCTGGCCCTCGCTCATGCCGCGATACGGGTTGCAGGCAGACACTCTGTAAATGTTCGGAAGTAACATATCGAGAAACAGACTCCGTCGCGCGACATGACCACTCATTGATAGAGAGCCAAGAGTTGTGCCATGGTAAGATCCTTCTCTTGCAATGAAGTTGATCCGCTTTGGCTGTTGTGGAGACAACTCCATGAAATACTGTCGTGCCATCTTCATCGAAGATTCCATTGCCTCGGAGCCTATATTCACATAATAAAGTTAGTGTCCGCTAGTTGAATTCTTTTTACTCAGCTGGGTTCGAGAAGCGCACCAGAGCACATAATGTACGCCTTCGACATGGCACCGCCCGTACCGTCAATGAGTTCATCAGCCAGCTTCTCGCCAATCTCGTGACCAAAGAACATAGAGTTGCAATAGGCAAACTTGTCAATTTGCTCAACCATAGCCTTTTTGACCCGTTCATTGTTCGATCCTATGCACGCTACCGCTGCGCCGCATGTTGAGTCTAGGATGGTTCGGCCATCGGAAAATGTCAGATGTTTGCCCTTCGCCGATACCACATGAGGTGGAGCGCTTTTAAGTGAGCGATGAAGGACTGCGCTGGAAGCTGGGACCCCTTTCACGGCGAGTGTTGAGACCAACTCTGGGCCAACCTCTGTTACTGTCCTAACAACCTTTTGCGAGGCAGTGGCCATCTCTAGAGTATGAGGTAATTGTGGGAGAAAACCAGGTGTACATGAGATAGATGTGGTATTTGAGGGTATGAGACGTTGTAAGCAGATGCGTGCGAGCTGGCAAGCTAAGTGACCATCAGCGGGATTTGGGTTAGAGATATAGTCGTAAGTGTACCACTTTCTATCGTTATCGTCCCCTTCATCTGAACGCCGGCCAAGATTGGAGGTTAACTATCTGATACGGTATCATGTGGGTTCAAGGCGTATCTGCATGGCGTATCTGGCGTGTGTGAAGGCTTTGCGTCGGCCCAAGGCGGGGTAAGGAAAAGTGCCGATCATCCTGGCTATCCTAGATCTAGTTGTGAGCTTAAAGACTATTGGTTCAGCATCGCTCGATGGGCATGGTTCATACATGGTCGCCGACCTCACGCTCTATACATCCAGTGTTTGTATGCGCAGTTCTATCATAAGTAGTAGATACAAGTGCATTAACACCGAGACCCGGCTCTAAGTCAAGAGTAGATGTTCCCCAGTTTCGTCCAAGATGTCGGTCCAATCTACCTTCTCCGTCAAAGCAGAGCTCTGCCGTCTTTGCCATAGTTCTTCTAATATTATCAAAGAGCGAGAAATGTTCTGGAATCGCCGTTTCTGCAACGTCATCTGCAACCGAACACGGACAGCTTCCATGTGTTCTTCTTCAGTCGCCTCGCCGCCGGCAAGGAAGAGAGGAAATAGTATTGCCGACTCTGTGTGTGACCCAACCGGAATATCAGATACGTGCCTCAGGATGTTGGACACCTGCGTCCGCAACTTTGTGGGTAGTACGTCCCATGTCGTTGCTTTGGAGCTTTCGTCTCGAGTGGACCCTTCCTCCGAACTCAGTCGACTTCGAATCAGTCGAAACAGAACAATCAAGACGGCGCTTCTGAATGCATGTGCCAGAGCAGCAAGTTCTGGAGCGGCGTCTGCTCTGCACCGCCAATCTTGCAGCTCTTGCTCGACTTCTTCACAGGTGGCTTGAAACACCTCCTTTCTTCTGGTCATTTCCTCCGTTCCCATATCAACATCCAGCCTGGTCTCTTCGTCGACGCTACTCAAAGTAGCAACATGGCGCAAAAGATCCGTGGCCACGCCTAGGTAGGTGTCCACAACATCCGTGATACCATCCAGATAGCTGCAGTCCAGCAGCGGCCTCCTCCGCATTGTCACACTGCCAATCATGTCGTGATATGCAAAGTTTCGAAGAATCCACTGGCCCTCAGAGCTCCGTTTGAAGACTTCCGGACCTCGCAAGGTCGTGCCTGAGCTCGAGTTGGCCACGGCGGACTCAATGATGAGCTTGGCGCCGTTCAGGTGGGCACTCCACCCATCTTTGTCTCCCACGCATACCTCGCCAATGACAAAGGCTAAGCATGTTGCCGCTTTGGTCTCGTACCATGTGATTTCATGCTGCGGTTGACTGAGGGCTGTGGCGAGGTTGGTAATTGCTGTCGAGTGTGCCTCCAAGGCAGAGACTCGATATGACTCATTTGAGAGCGATAAGTGACCAGAAGCAAAGGCTACCAGCGCATCGTAAAGCACGCTCGACTCCATAGCCATAGGTAGGAACTCTGAAGTCAACTGATTGTCAACTACAGTCCGCCAAGACTTATGAGGGTACGTCTGGTTCATTAATGGGGTGAGGGATTCAACGCACCTGATAGAAAAGAGTTGACCTGCTCGCTTGCAGTCAAATAATGACTCAACACTGTGATATAGTATCGCATCACTTGTCGCTTCTGGGGTGGTTCGGCCTGATCGATGCCTGGCGGTGAAGTAAGCTGTGGAACACATGACGGTGGTTGAATCGAGTCATCTCTCGTCGATGCTCGCGTCGCCTGGGTTGTGCTCTTTTTCTGCTCCGCCCAGGTCGTCGGAACTACATTAAGGGCCGTTGATCGAATACATTTCAGATTCAATCTGGAACATGTTCCGCAGATGGGAAACGTGTTTTCGACGCATTTCTTTCTCCTGATGTTCAGAAATACTTATCAGAATGAGAGGTCCGGTGAGTGAGACAGGGTTATCGGTGAGGCGGGCTTACCGATATCGGCAGGTCAGACATCCCGTTTTGTCGTGTTTGGAGCCCTTTCGACGCCGCGTTTCTGATTGAAAAGGTGAAGATATAACGACCTCGGTTTGACCTTCCATTTTCACAAGCAAGCAACGTTGCTGTGGCTCAAGTCCGGCGCGTTGGGCGTAACGAGCAACAAACACGTGGGGGGATCTTGATGTCAAGAAGGAAAAAGAGGGACCCTTCCAGCGGCCCAAGCACGGTGAGTGGATTACAGGGAGAAATAACGGAAGTTTCCATGCACCTATTACTGGGACACTTGCCTGTTCTGTCTTAGCACTGCTGTGTCGGGACGAATGTCTTTTCCCCGCCGTGGACGAGCGTCATCGGACCCTCGCCTCTTTTTGAGTCTTGACAGCAATGCTTGTTCGCTGGTTCAATTTGGCAGACTTATCTCTTTCCTCACTTTGTCTTATCAGAACGCCAGGGTTCTTTCTCGGTCACTATCTTTGGTTATCAGCCAATTGTTGGGACGCATGACTCGAGTTCAATGCTTGGAGCCCAGACTAAGTCACCGAACAGAATTGCGGAAGGCTTCCCGTAGCCCAGAAGGTATTGTGGAGAGTGTTGACTTTGCATTCGCTACGTAATCAGTGTTTCCTTTCGTGCTTAAAACAAAATAATCTTCCTTTTGCAGGCTGTATTTATGGCCCGAATTCCAAAATCATGAAGTAGTTGCTAATCGCTTAAGCACGCCTGCCACTGTTCTCAACCATTGTTACATGCCACACACCTTTATCTTCTTCGTGCTGCAGTTGCTCCTGAACATCATGCCCAACCTTCTCATCCTCGGTGGGGTAGGCACGCTTGAACATAGTCCAAAGTGAATTCGCAAAGAGATCGTCCATGGATTCGATGCTTCGGCCCTTGAGCTCGGGGAGACAGAAGAAGACGAAGATAACACCGATGTAGGTCATGATGGAGAAGAACAAAAAAGTGCCATACTTCATGGTGCTCAGCATGTGCGGTGTGGCGGAGGTAATACCGTAGTTCACGATCCAGTTTGTGAAGAGGCAACAGGGCTTGCAAACCGATCGAACTCGCGAGGGGAAGATTTCAGCGGCCACCACGTATGGTGCGACAGAGTGGCCGAAGGACTAGCCAAAGGCGTAAAGGTAAATCCTAATCTCATGGTAGAGATGGTGATTCCTTAACAACTAGGGAGATATTGACTCACATGATGATGCCTACGACGCCACCAGGAGTTGTCCCACTCCCAGGTTGAACGTCGGAGAAGCGAAGGAAGAGTCCGATATAGAGCATCGCAGTAGCTTGAATCGTAGCGCCAATCATTAGAGGAAGACGACGTCCGACTCGGTCGACGATGACATTGACGTAAATGATTGTTGTCACAAGCTTCACAACTCTATAGACGCCAGTTGTCAAGAGAGAGCTCGACCCTTTGGGGACTCCAATCATGGCGAAGATTTGTGGCGCAAAGTAGTTCAGAGAGTCAGTGCCTAGATGCGCGCCTGGTCAGCTTGCGTGCACAGAATGGTTTAGAGGGAAGTTTGGGCAATTGTACCTGTTAGCTCGTGGAAAAGGAAGAGCATGACAGCAAGGAATAGTCTTCGCCGGCTGCTAGCGTTGGTGACGACGTCTTTCACAACCACAATATAACCATGGCCTAAGAGTATTGGTCAACTTTGTTCTTGTGTTTTCATGTGTCGTCACTTGACGTACCCTTTGCTTGGCTTTGCTCGGCTTCCGACTGGGCCAGGATCTCCAGATACTCTTCGTGTACGTATGGGTGTTCGGCGGGCAGGCCTCTCAGCTTGCACAGATTCTTGAGGCCACGTTCTTGTTTGCCTTTCGAAATGAGGGCTCGGGGGGTTTCAACGACGACTACCCAGATGATCATTGTTAGTATTGATGTTGCTTGTCAGGCGTTAGGGGGAGCATCATGGACTTACACCAAAAAAGAGCGAAGAGAAAAAACCCGGGAATCAACTGGATGCCAAGAGCCAGCTGCCAAGCCTTGTTGTTGTCGGGATCCTGATTCGGCCAAAGGCTAACTGCATAGTTCACCCAAAAGGCAATAGCCAGCGCCAAGATGATCATCAGGTTGTAGGATGTGGTAAGAGAGCCTCTGATAGACTTTGGAGAGTTTTCTGCCAGGTACTGGGGAGCCAACTGCAAGGTTTACATTAGTCTCATAGCTGAGCTCTCGAGATCACCATGACCGAGTTCTTACCATGGAGGTCGCTCCGATAGCCACACCAGCCAGCAGTCTTCCGGCGTAGAAAAGGTTCAGGTTGGGAACCTCCTGCATCGAGCAGCCAACGAGGAACAGAGCGGCCATTGACGTGACAGCTTTCTTCCTTCCAAGGAAATCGGACAGAGGTGCTGCTAGCAAAGCACCTCCAGTACCACCGGCAGCCACTAGAAAGGACATATTAGAAGGGGAAGCGTTAATCAGACTTCGGAACCTTACGCATGGCGGCTATATTTCCCTCTATTTTGTATTTGCGTTAGCAGCAGTAAATAGCATAGGCTTGATGATAGCAGAAGAATAACTTACCTCTTGTATTTGCCTCTTCTTCACTGATAGTATCAAAGCCGAAGGCCCGCCGAAACGACGGAAACGTCATGATGCCTCCGATATTTCCTTGGTCAAAGCCATATGAACAACCTGCAAAGGCTATTGTGTTGCCTAACAGAAGAAGCTTGGAGTTGAAGATCTCCCTTGGATCCTTCTTCCAGTCGGGAGAAGCCCGCAGTGATGTTCCGACCCCCATTGTCGAAGAGAGTCTGCCAGCGAAAGTTGATAGGAGTTGCGTGTTGTAAAAGGTTGAGCTCGTCGGACCAGGAACTCTATGTTGGCACTCTCTTGGTTTTAGATCAGTCAATAGAAGGTTGCAACTGTATCATATACCCGGATAAACTGACTCGACCCCATTTCACGAACTGACCCTAGCACAAGACTCAACTTTCCCCATGGGGAGCAAGTTCCAGGAGCCGAATTACCCCGCGTAATCCACAGCATTTCTCGAGCCACGGCTGCATGGGGGTGCCCATGAAAAATCAACCAATACAATTATCGGGGAGAAATCCGTAGTCATGAGGTGTCATCAGGTTGCATCGTGTTTCTATTTGACAGTGATTGGTCGTCGCCTGCTCAATCTCTGACTTGCCCCGTATTCAGGAAGACAGGCAATAACCTACGCTGTTTTTCTCGTGGCTGTGAATGTTGTTTCTTTGGCCTTGGACGGAAAAGGAAATTCGGAGACTTGTCCTAGCCCAGACCTCTCCAAACGCCTGTGACACGGAGCATGGACGGGGGCTTCCCGGGAGGTTATGAATTGCGGGGCCGGAAATCGCGCCGGCGGGCGAGGGCAGTTGAGTGCGGGGAGGCGTGGGAGGAAAGTGCGTATCGGGGTCGTACTTGGCAAACGTGGTTCGACTCAATACATAGACTCAACCTGGCTCTGCAGGGTGGTGATACCAGACTGGTGGCTAGATCGATACTAGACAACCTACCAGTACGGGTACTCTTCGGCCAGCTTCTTATTGTTGGAGTAGACATACTTCAAGTTCACAGTCTCATTTGATACCAAAGTGCCCGCACAACTAGGCCTGCAATGTCTCCAAACCTGCAGACTGCCGCCATCCCGGCGGCAACAGTTCAGTCCCATGCCTCCAACCTACTCCAACTACCCGATAAGACTCTCCTATGCGCGTGGTTCGGGGGGTCCCAAGAAGGCCTTCCAGATATTAGCATCTGGCTATCTCGTCAAGAGCCAGGCGCAACTTCCTGGTCGAAGCCCGAAAAAATTTCTTCAGACACCAATCGAAGCTGCCAGAACCCGGTGCTCTTCCGAGCACCCAAAACGGGAGACATCTGGCTCTTCCACACTTCTCAAGATGCTAGCAATCAAGATGAGGCCGTTGTCATGGCTCGCACCTCAAGCGACAGTGGCAAGACCTGGTCACCGCCCCGCCATCCTCTGAAAGGTGTCACTGGGGCGTTTGTGCGCCAGCCTCTTGTCGTCCTCGAGGACGGAACTTGGGTCCTTCCAGTGTTCCATTGCCGATCAACGCCTGGTCAAAGGTGGATCGGCAACAATGACATCTCTGCCGTGTTCTACTCCAAAGACCACGGTCAAACGTGGACCGAGCATGTTGTGCCTGACAGCATTGGCTCTGTACATATGAACATCGTCGCACCAGAGAGCCAAGGTTCCGAATACATTGCGTTCTTCCGCAGTCGATGGGCAGACAACGTCTACCGCTCAACATCGCCAGATGGTCTGAACTGGGCCCCTCCCAAGGCGACATCTCTTCCGAACCCTAACAGCGGCATCTGCGCCGCACGGCTGCCGTCAGGAAACCTGGTCATTGTATTCAATCGCTCTACTGCCGAACCTGACATGGCCAAGCGAGAGGGTCTCTACGATGATATCACACCAGAAGACGACAAGAGACCGAATCAAGCTTCTGTGAATGGGAAAAACGCGATTTGGGGAACCCCGCGGAAAACACTGACGGTTGCTGTGTCTAGCGACGATGGCTTAACATGGAAGAAGGTCCTTGAGGAAGGTGATGGGTTTTGCATGACGAACAACTCGATTAAGAAGACGAATCGGGAGCTGAGCTATCCTAGCATCTTTGTTGAGAAGGAAAGCGCGCATATTGCTTTCATATTCCATCGCCAGTACATCAAATACGTCAGGATAGACGACATAGAGGCTTGGTCAGATCAGGTCTAGATTAATACCAAAAGCTGCATTCGGTCCAGCCTTCAGATTGCGCTTCAGACATCGAGCGATGATGATACTCAGTAAGCATTGGAAACATTGCAAATCTTGCAGCAGCCAAGTCTTAACTTCCCTAATTAAACTGCATTCATAGTCGGACGGTGGAAGCCATGCAGCGCTACAAATTCTGGACTTGCCAACAGAAACTTCTGAAGGTTTTGATACGTTCTCGTCACATTCGCCACCGCGTACATCATGATCTTGACTGAGGTAGTAATGCAAGCCCACTAACGCATTACAAGTGATCTGCAAAGTGACTATTTGCAGAAAGTGCCAAGCACCGTACTTTGTCAAGGCAATGCCCTTCTTTGCAAGCCCATTCCGCATTCGCAACATCATACTGCAGTTTGAGAGCTTCGCCAGCCTTCCCGGCCTTCCACAGATCATACACGGCTGACGTCGAACCCGGAAAGATGTTTCCCATGCCCGTGACGCAACCACTTCCTCCAGCCTGTAGTGTAGGAAGAAGACAGTCGCTGCCACCACCAAAAACACCGAATTGCTCATGCGTGAACTTGCTCGTCAAACGAGTCACCTTGCCGAGGTTACCGCAGATCAACTTCACAGCCACAATGTTGGGATGCGACGCAAGAGCGGTTATCTGGTCCGAATCGAGGTCCACGCCGGACATGACGCCAGGGAAATCGTAAATGACAATGGGGATGGGTGAGTTATCCGCGACGTCCCGGTAGTATCCCAATATCGCGTCACTGGACAGGGCTTTGGCCCAGTAGCTGGGCGGCAGCAAGAGTCCGAAACTTGCGCCCGCTGCGCCAGCATCTTTGGCGTTGAGAATGGCATCACGGGTCGACTCTGCGGATATGCCAGCTACAATGGGGTAGCCAGGCTTCCCGAGGTCTTTGACTGCGCGCACCGCTGTTTCGAGAATGGCCTTGCGCTCATCGGCTGTCAGAAGGACGAGCGCGCCGTTAGTTCCCAGGTAGACTAGGCCATGTATCCCGGCGCGGACTAACGCCTGGCACTGCTTGTAAAGCGCGTCATGGTCTACGGGTTGCAGAGGATCGCCTGCTTTGTAGATTGTGACCAGGGGGGTGTAGACCCCCGGCGGGAGTGGCTTCGACTTGGGTGCGGTGGTGCTGGAAGGCATTGTGAAGGTACTGGTGAGCGTATGAGAATTAAAAAAATGGAACAGTAGTCAAGCCTAGCACGAAGATGATTCCAGTGATCTTGGGATGGACTTGAGTACTGAGAACTAGGATGATAGCCAGGCAACTTCACTTTTGGTTGAGAAAGTCAACCCCTCATAATATCCGACTCCAATTCTGTCGTGATGGCTTCAACCATCCGTGACCTCACCG
>JFFI01000487.1:56892-68875 GCA_001563125.1 Colletotrichum salicis
TCTCAATATGCGGAGACAATTGCGGAGAGAGTTCTTCGGCCAGCATATTGCGAAGAATCACATCCCACACGGCTTCCGCTCCGATCACGCAACTAACCCATCTTTTCCTTGCCGTAGTAGCTTCGTCCAGTAGTATCAGCCATGTTTAAAGACTCGTAATGAAGATGTCATGTGCTTACGATGCGAGAATCAAGGCTTGCCGGCCATGGGTGCTTACCCGCGGCCCACATCGGCGAGAATACCGAAACGTGGGGGACGAGCGTGCGGAGCCAACAGGGGTGGCAAAGCACCGGCAGGAATGACGGGGATGTCGCGATCTGTGAGGCGATCCGAGATGCCGTCAGGTCTCAGACAAACGCGGTGTAGGGGTTAATAGGGTTTGACCGTGGCTGTGGCAACTTCGGGGAATGGGTAATTGGATCTAAACATCAAGCTACACCATTTTAACGTGCTTGACAAAACTCCGTTTTGCAAGAAAATTCTCTTGCGACTGGTCACTTGGATACCTTGGGATGTGCTTGTGAGCTGGCGAGGAGCGAGTCCGAACGCCAGTAAGATTCGAACACAATGACGACAAAGATTGAGGAAAGCGAGAGAGCCACGATAAGTGTGACTGATCTCAGCAAGCACAACACCAAATCGGATTGCTGGATAGCAGTGCACTCCAAAGTCTGGGATATCACGGACTTTATCAACGAGCATCCGGGAGGTCCGTCAGGTGAGTCTGGCATTACCTACTAGCTTCGGTCTCTGCATGTGAGAAACTGACGAACGAGCAATTGTCAGTCCTTCTCAAATGCGCCGGCTCAAACGCTACAAAGATGTTCGATGAAGTCCACGCACCAGATATCCTCGAAGAGCTACCAGACGAGAAGTTCATCGGCATACTCAAAGATGCAACTCCCGATGTGCCTGCAGCTGCATCTCAGCCAGAGAGTAGGAATGGTACAGTAACTTCACCCGCCGAGACTGCGGAAACCACGTCCACCGAAGAAGACGCCATTCCACCCCTAGAGTCCATTATCGGCGCCCCAGATCTAGAGGTTGTAGCTTCGAAAGCACTGACGCCGAAGACATGGGCGTTCTACTCGTCTGCCGCCACCGATCTGATAACACACCGGAACAACAAGCAGCTTACAAGACGCATCATGATCCGGCCAAGGATTCTCAGAAATGTTTCACACATTGATATGAAGACGAATATCCTTGGGTACGAAAGCTCGGCTCCGTTCTTCATTTCGCCTGCTGCTATGGCAAAGCTAGTGCATGCAGATGGCGAGCTGGCTCTCAGTCGCGGCGCGGCAAATGAAGGAATCATTCAATGTGTGAGTCTTCAACTACTACTGAACTCAGTTGAGAAGCATTCGAGCTGACCAGTATCTTTCAGATTTCGAGTAACGCATCCTACACTCTCAAGTCCATCGTATCCGCCGCACCACCGACACAGCCCTTCTTCTTCCAGCTCTACATCAACTCAGAACGTCATAAGACTATCGAGATTCTTCGATCAGCTCGTGCACTAGGCATCAATGCAATTTTCGTGACTGTAGATGCTCCCGTGCCCGGAAAGAGGGAGGCAGACGAGCGCGCAGCCCAGGCAGGCACGATCCGAGCCGCCATCAGCGGCGCCGAAAGCAGCAAAGATAAGAAGGGCAGTGGGCTGGGACGCTTGATGGCGCAGTATATCGACAAGTCGATTACATGGGAGGACCTAACCTGGATCAGAGAAGCCAGTGGAGTGCCCATCGTGCTTAAGGGTGTGCAAACTGCCGATGATGTCAGATTAGCGGTAGAGTACGGAGTTGAAGCAGTCTTCTTGAGCAATCACGGTGGTCGATCTCTGGATGGGTAAGTTTTGGAGTTTGAGAAATCGCATGTGATGAACCAAAACACTGACAAAAGTTGGATGCAAGGTCGCAACCCTCAATCCTAGTTCTGCTAGAACTCCAAGAACAATGTCCCGAAATATTCGAGAAGCTCGAGGTTTATATCGATGGCGGTTTCGAGCGCGGCTCGGATATCCTCAAGGCAATCGCCCTTGGAGCAACTGCTGTGGGTGTTGGGAGACCGTTCTTGTACTCTCTCGTTTATGGCCAGGATGGCGTAGAGCACCTCTCTCAGAGTATTTCCCGGTCCCTTCTCCCACGATATTCTGAGGGTGGAAGCTGACTCTGAACTCACAATAGTTCTGAAAGACGAGTTAGAGACCTCGATGAGACTCTGTGGCATTACTAGCCTAAGCCAGGCTACTCCCGCGATGGTTAATACGTTGGATATTGACCATTTGGTGGTTTCCGAGGATCGAGCCCGGCAAAAGAGGCCTGTGAGAAGGCCACGATCAAAGCTCTAGCATAGACCAAGATGTAAATAAGTCAGGCTCACAATGATTACGTCGCATAATAACACCCAAAGTGGCACGAAGTTGAAGAAATTGAGGATTGTTGATGTGCTTAGAACCAGTCTTAGCAGGCCACTCATGTTTCACTCCAAAGCCACGAACTATCGCAGGCTAGGTACTGATATGACGGTAAGATTCGCACACAGGCAGAATCTGAAATGAAATTGAAGAATTATTGGCTGATTCCATGATTATTATGCAGAGTCTGCGTTGGTCACTCAAGATCATGCTTTAAGAGTCTTCGCGAATGCCTCCACAGCCTCCAAAATCGTACCATCAGGTTCCAAGCCCAAGTTATACGCTCTGCTCACATCAAACCGAGCGGCCCATGTCTCTACAATAGCCAAGATAGCGTCATCTTTCTTTTCTTCGATGAGCGCCAGCGATTCTCTTCCACCAACCTTTTCCACCGCATCGAGAATCTCCTGCACCGTGACGGTGATACCAGGTAAATTGACGACTCTCGATTCACCAAACTTTTCTTTCGGCACGTCCTTGACCTTGACAAGGTTCTTCACCACCGTCGCGGGGCTACAGACCCAAACTTCAAGATCGCGGCTAACGGGCAACACATTCTTGATCCCTTTTAGGGTCTCGCGAACGATCCCGGACGCAAAACTCGACGCCGCAGCAGATGGCGCGCCAGGTCGCACTGTGACTGTCGGAAGTCGCACAATGCGACCGTCGATAAGCCCACGACGCGAAAAGTCCTCCACAAGCAACTCGATAATAAGCTTCTCGGTCCCGTACGACGTCCGCGGCTTCGGCACAGTCTCGCTCTCGACAACGGGCTGGCGCGGGCCGTACACGGCGCACGAGCTGGTAAATACAACCGTGGTACCGGGATAGTTCTTGCGGAGATGGTCGAGAACGGCGCGGACGGAATCGAGGTTGACTTTGAGGCCCAGATCGAGGTTCGCTTCCGCCCCGCCGGACATAAGGCCGTGCAGGAGGTAGACGGCAGAGAACTGCTTCGAGAGCAGGGAGCTAACCGCTGCTGGGTCGGTGAGGTCGGCTTTCAGGGAGTTGATCTTGCTGCTTTCTCCTGTCACATCGGCGGGGATGGGAGGTTCGATGACATCTGTGATTGTAAGGGTTGTTGAGGGGTCGGATTTGATGAGGGCAGAGACGAGGGCCTGGCCGACGAAGCCTGCAGCGCCAGTTACAAGGATTTCGTTCGACATTTTGGCTTAAGTTTCGTTGTGTGTCTCTCTGAACAAGTCGTGCTAAAACAAAACTCTACAGCTAGGAAGTCTTTACGCGTCTTCTCTCAAAAGAGACGCGATCGCATGCTCCTCGGCTTTAACTGATCCGATCTCGCTGTGCCCTCATGAGGGGTACAGCTTGCTTGCATGGCTACGTCGCCGGAGTTTCTCCTCATACCTCTACACAGTTACCGAACATATCCGGTTTCTCAGGGACGGATATGCTGCCATCTGAGAGGTTCGAACTTTGAAACGTGTAGGCCGGACATATCGCCGATGCAGGTCTTCTAATCCGGACATCGGTGAGTATGCCGATCATCCCACCGGTGGATCTCTGCCCGGGAGCTTCCCCGCACTGCGTGAGAGGGGCATCGCGCAGTCGGAGGCGACAGGGGTGGTGAGGGATCCCGGCGACAGAGCTGAAAGCCGATGGAGTGCTGCCGAAGAGCGTGCACGGTAGAATGACGTGATGGTACAAAACAAAACCTCGAGGCTTCTATGTGAAATTCAGATCAAAATTGGTGAAGAGTGCTACTTGCCAGTACAATCAGGCTCAATCAATCTCGATTGATAGATTTCTCCGGCAATAATTTGGGGTTAACAAAATGGAATACGTGAGGTTAGTACTACAGTCGTAACCACTCTCACCGTGTGAAAAGTCACTCCGCTACACCAGAGTGAACTGCCATAAGCGTTCTGGGTGTTTTCCAAATGTTGAGAATCATCACGTAGACTCGGCAACACAGGCCTCAAGGTCTCAAAAATCATCCTCGGATGCATGACCTTTGGCTCCTCTAAATGGGAGGGCTCACCATGGGTCCTAGACGAAGACGAAGGACTCCAAATCCTCAAGGCAGCATATGATAACGGCATCAAGACCTGGGACACGGCAGACACATAGTCAAATGGAAAGTCCGAGGTAGTCATCGGCAAGGCTCTGAAGAAGTTCGACATCCCGCGCCAAAAAGTCGTCATCCTCTCCAAGATCTTCAACCCCGTGCCGGACGACGACTCCAGACCCGCCAGTGTCAACGATGGTCCGCTTGTGAATCAGATGGGCCTGAGCAGGAAACACGTCTTCCATGCCGTCGACCAGTGTCTCGAGCGTCTTGGCACGAACTACATCGGTAAGATTACTCCAGGTGTGAGCCATGAGGAACGTGCCGGAAGCTAAGATTTCGTAGATGTTCTCCAGACCCACCGCCTCGACCGCGAAACACCCCCCAAAGAAATCATGCGAGCCCTCCATGACGTTGTGCAGTCCAGCAAAGTCCGCTACATCGGCGCGTCATCCATGTACACGTGGGAATTCGCCCGCCTGCAATACATTGCGCGGTCCAACGGCTGGACAGAGTTCGTCTCAATGCAACCATTCTATAACCTCCTCTACCGCGAAGAGGAGCGAGAGATGCTGCCATTCTGCCGCGCGAGCGGTGTGGGTGTCATTCCGTGGTCGCCAATCGCTCGCGGACTGCTGGCGAAGCCCTTGGCCAAAGACAAAGATGAGAGCACGTCGCTGCGTAGTCAGACCGATAAGAAGACGCAGGCGTGGTTTGCGGACGCGAATTTGGATATTGTCAACAGGGTTGAAGAGATCGCAAAGAAGGGTGTCAGTATGGCGCTCGTATCGACTGCTTGGGTACTGCAGCAGGGGTGTTGGCCGATTGCGGGCTTGAGTTCTGAGAAAAGGATCAAGGAGACGGTAGGGGCGCTCAAGGTTAAGTTGACGGAGGAGGAGCTGGAATACTTGGAGAACGAATATTGGCCCAGGAGTATTCAGGGTATGTAGATAATTACAAGCGTACGAACAACAAGTCTTGAAAAACAATGAACAGCTGCAACGTTCTTTTCTCGTATTCATGAACCGGGTCTTCCCATCTGATATTCCACGTTCGAGAAGTCTTGACCCGTCAGTGCCGTACCGTCCGCATTCAACGATGTCATGTCGAATTGGAACACCGGGGACAGGCCGAAACTCATGTCGTAGTCGAAGAAGAATTCTCCTTCCGGGCCCATCAGAGTCCCATCAGCACTACTGCCGGCGAGCTGACGGTCAATCACCCCTGAGTGGTCCCCATTGAGCGTCTGCGCCTCCAATACCTGGGCTAATGCCTCCCCTTGACCAGACTTCAACGTCCTGGCCATGCGCTCGAGACCGGGCGGCCATGAGATTCGCCAAATGCCACCGACCGGCTGGTAGAGATCGGAAGTGCCGTACAAAGCTTGTGGTCAGGTTCCAGACGCGGTCCGCTTCGATCAAGTCGCCCCCGTACTTGACTGCCACCTTGATGAGGAACATGCAGGCGAAGGCTGTCATACAGTGCAGGTACGACGGCATGCCGACTACTCCTGCGGCCACGTCCGGGTCGGTTATGATGAAGTCGATGGTTGACGTCGCTACCGAGATTGCCGTCGCGGCACAATCGAGGAAGTGGTGTGGTATCGAGCTGTCTCCTGAGAGGCCTCGGAAGATGTGGGAGTAGAGGTGTAGCTTGGCGAAGTGTAAATTCAGGAGAGCGCCTTTCCGAGGGAAGCGGCCTATGTGTTGATATTGTTCTGGATGTGTATTAGTATCAGAAAGACTCAGCAGATCTAGCAATGAACTGACGCACCTGATAGTGTCTCGGACCAATGTTTAATCCAGTGATCGAGCTCCTTGTTGAAGTGAGTGATTTGGTGAACGTAGGCTCGCGGTGTCGGTTGACCCTTGTCAGGCCCGAAGAGCTCTCGAATGCTACCAATTATCCCCAATAAGGCAATCTGACTTGCGAGACGCTTGTCTTCCTCGGTCGATGTTGGTGATTGAAGGAAGCTTTCCCACTGCTGCATGGACGAGTCCTCCTGCACAATCGCCGGCCTCCCATACAACGTGGCAAGGTGTTGATCGCAAATGTTCAATATGTACCATAACCGTGCACCATCAGCAGCTTCCTCGCTCTTCTCTTGTATGGCGCGAGTATAGCTGTTGTGCAGGTTACACTCCGCCGCCCTCCGTATCGCGTTCCCGGACAGCATCCACGACATATCGGAGAGCCAGTACGACGCCACGCACATGGCGCGGAGATAGTCACGATTCACCCGCCGATCAAACATGGACCTCTCAGTGAGCAGCCGAAATTCCGAACTGCAGACACCGTAGAGACAGTTTGCCTGGGGATCGTGAAGCGCGGCAACAGTCAGGGTCGCCGCAGCTAAGATGGGGCTCTTGCGGCGCAACTCATCTAGTTGTTGGTACTTGCATCCCACGCCGTACATGAAAGCATCTAAACGGTCTCGATAGAGTTGGAAAAGGCGTTCGGCGTCCTCTAGGCGTAGGGCACCTCGGACAATGAAGTCGTCTTGAGCTGGACTCGTATGGCCTTCCGGGGCATCTGGTGACCTGAGCGCTCTCAGCTTTGTGAGAGCGTAGAGTGAATGGATCGGAACGTGGGGGAGGTTTTCGTCTTCAGGGGATATCTTGGGTGAGTTGTCGCACGAGGGACCGTGGTTATCTTGCCCGGCAACGCCAAAGCGGGCCGCGTTGGTAATCAGCCCGGAGCCGGAGCGGCTCTGCTGTGACAGGGACTCGGCTGCTTTTTGAAGAGTTGAACTCTGTAGTGCCGCTGGCTCTGGTAGGCCCATCTTCTTGGTGACTTCTCTCAGAGTGTTGTGAAGGTTTTCGATGTCCTGTAAGACCGCCTCGTTGTACCTTAAGATGGTTAGTCGACCCAATGCTTCGTCTTGCTTCAGGCCATGGGTCTCACTGTGTCTTCTCGTCGATGATGCTCTGCAAGTTCTTGCCCAGAACACAGCCCAGATTTCGCTCAGAACATCGCCGACATGGTGGTCCACTCTCATCCATTAGACATTTGATCTTCAAGCTAGGTCAGACTTGAGACTCTTTCATCGCTTCATGTTCGATTTTATGATTGTTTATGCGTACTTTGTGCTTTCTACAGGTGGCACATGCCTTGATTTTCCGGGATATTTGCGGAAAAGACTGCTCTCCGTTTCCGGCCGTCATCAACTGCAATACAGTAAGTATCAGTGTATGATCTGTAAACTCTGAAGAAGGACCGTCAATCCTACCGTCCTAAATTCCATGTTATCATTGGCATCAGACCAGGTTCTCTTCGCCATGGCTGAAACCTCGAGCCTTCAAACGAGGCTGGCTGTAGAATCTTTCACTCGAATCTCGCTTGCGTAGTTGGAGTCGTCGGCCGTGAGGAGGGTGGAAAGAGAAGAAGTTCGGCTCCAAAACACGCAATGGTCCGCGCGAGTCGACCGCGTGGTCGGCACTTGTGTGGAGAAAAGAACAGGGGGCCAACGCTGTCCAGAGTCAAGGGTCGGGATCAAATGGCTTCCCCCCGCGGCAGCTTAGAAAACAGTTGGAGATGATTGAAGGCTCGGACTTGACACCGCTTCCCCGCATAATGCTGAGATCTGTCTCTCAACGTAGTCTTCCGAGGTTACATCCGCCCTCGTTTACAAGTGAGTTGGAGACTTCTCCTCTCAACTGTGTTCGGAACATGAGCGAATAAACTATCCAAGCAACTAGTTATATTGATTCTAAGGCTGGCTAAAGCTTACATGTTCATCCGGAGATCCCACCACATTGCGAACTCCATCGAAAGTCTTCCTCATAGGAGAAGTAGAGGCATCGGTAGATGGAATCCACATCCTGCAATTTTAACTCGGGGTCGGGCTAATACTTGAGGGGCATTCATGGTCGCTGGACGAGAAGCCGATGATTCCCGTCAGTCTTCGAAGAGGCGAACAAGCTTTGAGGAGCTGAAACACTACGACGATGGGATATCCCTATTCTCTGTTGCCTTCTGGGGAAGCAAACGGAGCTAAGAATGGAAAGAAGCTTCGCCTAGCCGTTCGGCCACGAGCCAATGCTGTGGCATGGAAGCATTCAATTGGTCCATGTCAACTTTCTGAGGGTTCGTCGGCCCTGCCACGGACTTGGTTGACAGCAACAAGATTCAGCTGCTCAACCCCCAAACCACAAAGCCAGAAAAGCATCCCACAGCATTAGCCCAGAGGTGGGGGGATCAACTGATACGCGAGCAAGCTTTCTAAGGAAGCTGTTCCCTGCTGCCATAAGCTTGGGGAGATGAACGACGCGTCGTCTCAACTTCGAAAGCTTCCATCTCTTGGCAGCCATGTCTCCAAGGTTCCTCTTTATCGTCCATAAAGAGCCCGCAAAGGGACTGGGAATCTACGTGATCCGCTGATGCACCAGCGTTTTCTAGCTGGATTAATCAAGCACCGTCGTGGACTCCATGATCGCGCCACGATGAGGCTCCAAGTTCTTGTGGCAGCTCTTGCTGTAGCATATGCAATCGCTAGCCCATTGACCGGCCGTCCTTGCGGGAAGAACTCTACTGTCAAGCAAGGCCATCGGAATCTCTTGTACGTAACTAACTGGGGTATATATGGAGCGCGCTACAACCCCGACAACCTTCCCGTGAAAGACATCACGCATGTGTTGTATGCTTTCGCAGACATCAAGCCAAATGGAACTGTGTAAGTCATTCATCTTGCTAGAATCTAAGATGACAGCAACATTGATATGCGTCCCGACTTAGCGCCTCGTCAGATCCCTGGGCCGACACTGGCAAGCCCTTTGGCAACGAAAGCACCACCGAGCCTGGCCCCAACGCCCACGGCCTCATCAAACAGCTCTACCTAAAGAAGATGACCAACCGAAACATGAAAGTCATTCTATTCATTGGCGGTTACAATTGGTCCCCTAAATTCGGGCCCGTCGCCGCAGACAAATACCGTCGCGCAACTTTTGTCTCCTCCGCCATCAAGCTCATGGCTGACTTTGGTATGGACGGCATCGACATCGACTACGAGTACCCTAACACCACTGAAAAGAACCAAAACTACGTAAAGCTCCTGTCCGAACTTCGCTTGGGACTAGACGACTTTTCAGCAAAGAACGCAGGCGGATACCATTTTACTCTAGGCTTTCCTGCTCCTGCAGGACCCCAGAACTACAAGGCATTTGACTTTCAAGCGATGGAAAAGTCGCTGGATTTCTGGTCACTCATGGCATTCGACTTTGCTGGTGCATGGGAGAATGTCACGGGACACCAATCCAATGTCTTTCGCAGGAAGCGAAACCCGCAGAGCACCAAGGCGAGCGTCGAGAGGGCTTTCGAGGAATACGTTGAAGAAGGAGGGGTTTCTCCGGCAAAGATAAACCTCGGTATGCCCCTCTACGGACGCGCATTTAGCAACACAAAGGGGCTTGGGAAATCGTACAGCAGGCTACCGAATGGCACGCTCGGCCAAGCTGGGATTTACCTCTACAAAGACCTCCCGCGGCCCGGTGCGACAGTAAATTGGGATAGTGTGGTCAAGGCCACGTATTCCTACAACAACGTCACGCGGGAGTTGGTGACCTTTGACTATATGAGGAGCGCAAAGTATAAGCAGGCTTATATCAAAAGGAAGAAGCTAGGAGGCGCCATGTTCTGGGAGGCTACAGGCGACAAGGCGGGTGATGAGAGTCTCGTTCGTAGTATGGCGAAAGGGATGGGCAAGCTTGAACAGTCGCAGAACTTGCTGTCGTACCCGACTTCTCAGTACGACAATATCCGCAATGGGATGAAGAGAAACTCCACCTTGACACTCATAGGAAAGCCGTGAAGTTGCGGGGGAGTGAACAACAGTCTTCTTGAGGATTCCAGACTACACAATTGGCTACTTCGATTTCATTGCTATGAGGAGAAGTTCTTTCCTCATCTTTCATGTACACTTTATTACAAGATGATATTCGCTTCTTTAAACTTTTCAAACGCCTCCAACCAGCCCTCTACAGGATCTCTCTCTTCGGTGAATCCAGCTGACCTCAATCTCTGCAAGCTAAGCTGTCGATCGAAGGAAAGCCAGTAGCCAACACTGTCAAGCTGGACGCTGCCACCTCTGACGCCAGCAATGACGGCCCTTCCGCATCCCTTTTCTTCAAAGATCTGCTTGTACTTCTTGACGTATTCTCCCGGCTTCTCTGCATTGTCGTTCTCCTTCGGTCCAACGCCTACCAATCCGAACCAACCAGCGAGCGACGGCCAGAGGTCACTAAACTTGGTAGGCTGCTCTCTATCGGCCATGTTGATGACCTTTCCGCCGCACTCGGCACCATGTAGTGATGCGTGGATAGCGATGCGCCCGAGAGTTCGAGAAGAGACGGGCGTGCAAAGGCTGTTATATCCCTCCTGGTTTCCGGGGAACGGAACCTCTATGGTCAAATTGGACTTCTTGTCCACTCCGTGGATGTAAGCGTAAAGGGAGAGGTACTGCGCCCAGTGAAGTGCGAGCGAGAAACCAGAGCCGTTTGGCGAAAAGCCGACGACGGCGTCCGGGCAAACTTCCGACCAGGTCCACGGCTTGCCTTCGCTTGCCTTTGCGAGGATCTTACGCCACCAGGGGTAGGCGACGGTCTTTGCGTAGTCTTCAGGGAGGTTGTCGCACATGGATTCCTCCAAGGGGGGCGTGAAGGTTCCGCCCGGCGTGTAGATGCCGTATCCCTGTGTCATGGCTGTTAGCTCGGTATCTTGCTATATTGGAGATGGAAAGCACCTACTCTCGTTCCGCCAGAGTAGATGAATGCTTGGAGGCTTGTTGACAATGCGGTAATCGCGTCTACGACCGTCTGCATCATGCCACAGTTCATCTTGCACTCGGCAACATCATCCCCGTCGCTCTGGTTGAAGACTGCAATGACGATAAAAAATCAGCTGCGGCCTCTAATGAAGGTCCAAGATTGGCAGTAATTTTCACCGAAATAGAAAACATGGGTGGCGCCCTTGATTCCATCGACTTTGCCCTCAAGCTGTGAAGTGAGATCCTCTAAGGATCCGGTCAAGTTGACACCAGACGCAATCTGCAAACTAGGTCTGCTTGCTGACTCTTTCGGCCAGAACGAGTCGGATTCTGATATTGGGCGGTTCATGACAGCGGTGACCTTCTCAAAGGAGCCCTTGGAGGGGTAGTTCGAGAGCAGCTGCTCGACTGTGGCCCACCCGAGGAGGCCCGAGGCACCGAAGACGATGGCGTGGTTTGATTCTGACATTTTCCAGGCGTCGTGGTTTTCAGTTGTATGGAGAGTCGAGATTGGAGAAAACAGAACACCCAAGGTGGAACAAGGAAGAGCTCGATATACGTACTCGAGCCATCAAATTCCTTGAACCAGCAGGAGCGATAGAGGCACGTGCCTTCCTAGATCATTCACGGTCCAAGCCGATCTACTAGTACTCTACCGGCCAATGAGAGTCGGCCATTGCACTGAGCCATGATGATTCATAGTGAGTTTTTAGAGTAAATAGGCGAAAGATACTAAGTCAAAGCTGTCAAATTGGATGCCTGAGAATCAAGGCAGGACGGC
>JFFI01000492.1:4699-22592 GCA_001563125.1 Colletotrichum salicis
GGGACCACCATTAGGACTGGACACTTCCGGTTGGCCAAAGTGAGAGAGCCATCAATATCATCCAGGCACTCACGCACTCGTTCTGGTTCCTTGCCGGGCATTCATTACATTCCATTGGATGGAGCTGTGCTAACAATTTCGGAGTAGTGTTCCAAGGGCGGCTGGGGGAGACTGGGCTCCTTAGAATTGGTGGAGCAAGGGCAGCTCCAGCCCACCTAACCTCTTCCCACCTTCCGCCGCGATAAGATAACGATCCCATGATGCCCGCTTCGTGGACGGTGGAGCGTCTGAATCTCCTACACAAGGCCACTATAAGACATACATTGTACGTGCAGCCAGAGCAAGCTGTTACCCGGGATTCGGGAACATATGCCTGCCCCCTTCTATGTCTTGGTACGAAGAATAATCTGCCATTTCGACAAGAACTGTCGAACATGCCCAAGTTCTTCCGAATCCGTCATCAATGCCATGTCTCTGAGTCTACCTGTGTAGTTTTGATACAACTTCAACAATATGAAAGCCGCGGAAATTCCATGGATTCAGCATCACATATCCCACAGGCATCTACCTTAATACAACAAAGCTTACAAACAATCATGCAAGGTCATGTCAATCCAGGGCTGAAAGGTGCGTTCGACAGCATCACAAAACCGCAACTGGCCGCGCCGACAATCCACCCCTCCCGCACCGGGCCCAGCGCCGAAGAACGGAGGGCGTGCCGCACCACACATGCCACCAACGGCACCCAGCCCGAGCCCGCCCGTCCAATCGTGAAGCTCCATCTTTATATGTAGACCCTCAATTCGCCGCGTCCGCCCTACATCTCTACTCCAATCGCCCAATTGCTCATAACCCCGCGATAGTCCTCTCCTTTCCAATGTCCTCACTCTTTAGATCCGTCACAAGACTCTCATCCCGCGCCGCCGTCCGCTCCACACCACACATCGTAACTAAATTCCACATCCAGCCTTTCAGTGTCAACGCAGCAAAGATGTCTGAGCAATCCATCGTCTTCACCAAGAACGCCCCGGCCGGTGAGTACCATACCTCCACCCCCAACATTCATGGCCTCTGATCGACCCAGACTGACAATCAATTTCAACTAGCTCTTGGCCCCTACGTATGAAAACACCTCCCCGCTCACCATTGAGCACCTTTAAAAAAGTCCTCATCTAACCATCGTGAACCCCCCCCAAATAGTCCCAGGCCATCAAAACCCCCACCGCCATCTACTGCTCCGGCCAGATCCCCCTCACCCCCGAGGGTATCTTCGTCGAGGGCTCCGTCACCGACAAGACCAAGCAGTGCATCTCCAACCTCAAGGCCGTCCTCGTCGAGGCCGGCTCCTCCATTGAGAAGGTCGTCAAGGTCAACATTTTCCTCGCTGACATGGGCGACTTTGCCGTGAGTTCCCCTCTCGTCTTTTCATCTCTATTCCCCCCCTAACAATCACGACAGGAGATGAACGGCGAGTACGAGAAGTGGTTCACCCACAAGCCCGCCCGCAGCTGCGTCGCCGTCAAGACTCTGCCCAAGAATGTCGACGTTGAGATTGAGTGCATTGCCCTCCCCTAGAGGCAAGGCTTATCTTCTAGGAGAGCTCGACCCGTGAAGGGATGAGCATCTTCTATAGATCCCAATGAATACCCCCGAAAAAAAAGTTCAACATCGATTCGGACGCATTCAGATTCAAGTGACCACCCAGGGTAATAATGCCGTGTACAAGAGTGCGAGATGTATGACTCTCCCCATGTGATTACTTCATTTATGGTTCTGTTTGTCTGTCTGCCGGAGTGTGCATCCGCGATTCGTGGACTGTAATATTTGCACAAGCTTGATTGAGCGAGCTCCCACCAGAAAGGCAGGTTTGTAGCTTCACCTCCACTTTCCAGCTGCAACAGAGAGCCTCGAAGGGAACCTCATCCCAACCAAAGCTCAGCAACTGACGGGACAAGTAGTTTGCAATCCGCACATCCTACTAGATCCTTATCACGTACATCTCTCACGAAAAGCAGAAAGGGGAACCTCGAATGTAAGTAATATGCAGAAAGGTAGCTTGATGTTCTACACGCCCTTCCGTCTATCGGTACAAAATACACGCCCGCCTAAGGAACCCCTCTACCAAGCCAAAGCTCTGAAAAGGAAAGGAAGGCCTCCTCGTCCTCTATTTCACGCCCCCCAGCACAGTCGTAGATTTCGTCTATTCCTCGTCGTCATCGGCAGCCTCGACGTACTTGTGGCGGATATCCTTCCATTGGCGCTATGCATCGAGTCCTTGGTCAGCAAAAGTCCAAACCTACAGCCACGGTTCAAAGCCACTCGTGAACCCGCCAAGGTTTCCACAGCAACTCTGCACCCATATTGCACCTGATGAAAGTACTTACGCCGCGGTTCAGGTAGTCCCAGTACTTGTTCATCGCACCGTTGAAGCCCCTAGAGCGCAAAAACAAAACATGTCAGCCCACGTATAATTCCCTCTATAATTCCCTCTCGGCTGCCCCGATACCTCGGACCCATCGGCCTCTTCGCTCCTCCAGGCCTCACAAAAGGTACCGGTATATCTCGAACTTCGCAAGAGGGAGGGAAACTCACATCTCGAAAGCAAAGCCCGTCGCAAAGACGAAGCCGAGCATGGAGAAGTTGTTCTTGAAGATAGCGCTGTACGACCGTCCCACGTTAGCGCACATGTCCTTCGTTCGCCCAATCAAGACTGCCTCTGTCGGATCCAAGTAGCGCAGTATCAAGCTGATATAATCGATATCGGTCGGCGACACAGAAGGGTATGTGAGGAGGGAAGACTTGCGAGTAGAAGGGGCGAGCGGCAGCCTGTGAGAATCAAAAGTGAGCGATTAGCTAATTGCGGTCGCGCGACAGGTGTCTGCAGGGTGTTCAACATACCATTTTGAATATCGTCTGTCAATTCGCACGTCTCGAGTGGTGGCAAGTGTGCTTCGTTGCGGTCGGCGAGGCGATGATCGTTCGGGGGTGGGTTGAATCGGATGGTGTTGGGAGTCTTGACGAAATTCGCGATGTTCCGGGAAGCACTTAGCTTTGCCGAAATACATGGGCTCTGATTGGCTCTGCGGTCCACCTTCCCTTGGACCACCATCTGCTGGATGACTAATATACATCAGCCTCATCTGTCACCCCCAGCCACATTTTCAATACGCCACAGATTTCCAGACAACGTCGGTAATCACTTGGGAGCTGCGACTGTGCTGAAAACGTGCCATGAGTATTAATCAGGCGTTTATTTGACGTACGCCAAATTAGACGCTCATGTGGTCGCATCATTACATCTTACTGTGGTTTTTGGTGAATACGGTACGATGCACATTTTCACTACTACGTCCAAGCACTCATAGCAGTCGAAGAACGATGTGACGAAGCAATTTAATCAAAGGAGTTCTCGGTACTGATTACTACTATTATTACATGGCTGCGAGCCTATTGTTGCTAAGATTCCTATACCTCAACCTTCCTTGATAGGCGAGACGCTGTGGTCGTGGCCACCAATCTTTGCCTTCGCGTGGACTTTGGCATTGTGCATCCGCTGTCGGAATGGCATGTGCTCCTGCGCTCTGCGACCTCTGAGTCCAGTGTGTGTCCGTAGAGGAGGTTCAAGTCCGCCCGTGAACTTGCGATGCTCTTCGAGACGCTTCCCAGAGATCGTGTCAGGCGCCCACCTCTTGCGGATGAACCACGGCAGGCATGACGCTACCCACGCGTCGGGGATGAGACGGATGAAGGCTCCCCAAGGAAGAGAAATCGCGCCGAGACCAATAGAGAGACCCCATTCCTTGCCATTCAAAGCGTGGATCTGGAAGGCCTCACCTCCCTTGAAAACAATGAGAACCTGACCACCAATCATGATCAGGTTGATTCCGATGAAGAAGTAATTCTTGGTGATGTTCTCAAAAATGTTGAATCTGTTGTCCAGGCGGCGGTTGCTGATCGCGAGTCAGTTGATTGTTCGCCACTCTTTTACCATGAATGACTTACTTGAGTTCGTTGAAGATTTGCAGCCAGACAAATGTGTTGAAGACGAGGGTATTCAGACTCTTGGTATCGTCTTCAGATGTGCCGTAGCCCAGAAGGCTGCGTCCAGCAAAGTTCAAGATAAAGGTGATCACGAGCTGTAAAATGGCTTGTCCGATGATCATCTTTGCCATTCTTAGCGTGATAAGTGAGGCAGACTTTCGGTCAGGCTTGCGGTCTAGGACACTTCGCGTCGGCGGGTCTGTGGCAAGCGCGAGTGCCGCGAATGTGTCCATGATCAAGTTGACCCAGAGTAATTGGACGGCATTGAGCACCGACTCCTGGGTGGGACTGGCGACTGCAGAGACGAATGTCAAAACAACAGCGGTCACGTTCACGGTCAGTTGGAACTTGAAAATGTTAGCGAGTTCATTCGACTCTTCACACTGGTGAAACTTACCTGCAAAAACTTCTTGACGGAGTCGTTCACAGCTCTTCCCCACATCAAGGCTTTGACGATTGAAGCAAAGTTGTCATCCATCAGAATGATGCCAGATGCTTCTTTGGCGACTTCAGTGCCAGCAATACCCATGGAGAACCCAATATCTGACAGCTTGAGCGCGGGCGCGTCGTTCGTGCCGTCTCCAGTCACAGCAACCGTCTCCCCAAGATCCTTGAGAGTCCGAACAAGGATTCGCTTGTCTTCAGGACTGGAACGCGCAAGAACTTGAAGTTTGGGAACGATGTCCTTGAGTTCTTCCTCATTCTTTCTGCGGAAAGTTGGGCCTTCCATGGCAATGCCGCCATCTTCGGGATGATAGATGCCGCATTCCTTGGCGATTGCTCTTGCCGTCAATATGTTGTCTCCAGTGACCATGCGGACCACCACACCAGCGCGATTGCAGTCCTTGATGGCGTCGATGACGGACGATCTCAGCGGATCTTTGATGCCGTAAATCGCAATGAGAGTCATGTCTTTGTGAATCTTGTCAAAGTCTGCACTCCTCGAATCATCCTCAGAGACGGCTTCTTTTGGCGGCCAAGAGTCGAATTCCCGGAAGGAAGAGCCAATGGTGCGAAGTGTTTGGCCAGCGTACGAATCAATGGTTTGCGCAAACATGTTCTTGTCTTCCGCAGTCAAGTCCACAACGTTGAGCTCAGAACCGTTCGGGTTGTCCAACACCTTGGTGCATTTTCCGAGGAGAATCTCAGAGGCTCCCTTGACGTAAACCCTGTATTTCCCGTTCGAGAGCTTGACAACAGTAGCCATGTACTTGACTGCCGAGTCAAAAGGAACAACTTGAACAACATTTGCGTTTGATCGCTCTTCATCGACAGGCCCGGCTCCCAGTTGATCCCGGCTGAAAGTGAGCAGAGCAACTTCAGTTTTGGACCCGATGAAAGTGTGCTCTCCGTCTTGGTCACCCTCGAAGGCAGTTGAGTTGACAGCATTGCCTTGAATGAGAAGCTGCTTCGTCTCAGAGCTGAGGTCCTTGGCAAAATCTCCAGCTGAGACATTTCGGACCGAGTTGACGTGGGTTTCGTCGGAAGGGGACGTGCTGTTCTTGGGTTTCTCTTCTTTTGACGATTCGAGGGGAGCGTCGGTACCACCAAAACTGATGCTCTTGCCCAGTGTAGTGGCAACAACTGACATTTTGTTCTGCGTGAGAGTACCTGTCTTGTCTGAGCAGATCGTGGTCGCGTTACCCATGGTCTCGCAAGCCTTGAGGACTCGCACCAAATTGTTGTCTTTCATCATACGCGATGTTGCGAAAGAGAGTGCCAGAGTAACAGCCAGAGGCAGTCCCTCGGGAACAGCCACAACGACAACGGTAACCGAAACAATAAAAAGCTTCAGGAATTGCTGGCCTTTCTGTTCAGGGGTACTATTGTTCGTGGGAAGTCCAACGCAGAACTTGATGAAAAGGACGACGAACAGCAGTAAAGCTGCGGCAAAACCAGCTTTCGCAATCCAATCAGCAAGAATGTTGAGCTTTCGCTGCAATGGAGTATCTTCTTGTTCGGTTCTCAGAGACATGGTAATGCGGCCGTATGAGGAATTGACGCCTACTGCAGTGGCCATGAAAGTACCCGTGCCTTCTTGAATCTTGCTGCCGGAGATGATGAACGGATCCATCTTCTCAATATCGGGATGATCGACGTTATCATTCGCTATTTTGTCAAGAGCAGCGTAGACTTCGTCGGCGCCGACCTTTTTCAGGAGATCAGACTCGCCTGTAGCCGATGACTCGTCGCACTTGACCCCGTGACCTTCAATGAAGATGCCATCAACAGGTACCACTAGAGAGTTGAATGTTAGCCAGGAATCGACCTGATGTCCCAAAGATCATACGTACTGTCGCCAGTTGAGAGATGAACCACATCGCCAACCACAATGTCGTAGACGGATATTTCCACTGACTTGCCAGACCGAATGACCTTGACAGTACGATCATCATTCTTCTTGTTGAGAGTGTTGAACTTTTGTTGCATTCGCCAATCATTGATCGAGCCAACCATGACGACGATCACAATGGCAACCATAATGGCAACACCCTCAACCCACTCGACTCGAGCTTCACCCGGTTCATGGCTTTGTCCAAAAGTCTCGTATAAGCCCAGCGCAAGAGAGACGACGGCGGCGATCGACAACAAAATCAACACCTTGTCGTTGTAGGCGATCCACACCATCTGCAAAAAGGACTTTTGCTTTTTGTCGGGCAGCCTGTTGTCACGAAACGCATGTTTGCGGTCCGAGAAGCCACCAGTATACTCGCTTGGAGGAGGCGGAATGGGAATGTCATTCTTCGCTTTTGGGTCTGGCTGGGGGACTGTATTTCCAACTGCACCGTACTTGGGGACGCCCTTGAGGGCTACCTCCTCGAACGAAACGGCATGATCCAACTTGTCTTCGTCAACACCCAAACCGGTCTTGCGGTTGGTTTGAAGACCCTTTTCCAGACCAGCAAGACCACCGAGAGCGTAAAAGGCGTTATGACTTTTCGGGTTCAAGAGCTTGCTCAGATGACCGGGGGCGAACGCGAATTTGTTGTTCTCTTTCGTGTTAAACATGTCTTCGGTGCCGCGATCAGGAGTCAGAGCATCTGCCGTATCCAATGAAAAATTCCGGGATCCATGGTGGTTCTCATCCTTGGCTGTCTTGGCCTCGATATCAAGTGGCTGTTGCTGATTCTTTTCGTCCTGATCCGAGACATTGACGCCTTTCTCGGCATCTTTGTTGGCTGTCGCCATAGTAGCAATGGGGGACTAAGCGATGTGGCGAGTAGCCTTCGGATTGATGCGGTATTCAGATGCTCAATTTGATTTCTGTCGGGTATTATTCCAGAATTGTGTGTCGAAAGAAGATGTGATTGGGCCAAGAAAGGTGTTGTTGTTTGATCCAGACCGTTACTGAATTAGGAATGGAAAGGCTCAGAGGCAACGGGCAGATGTTGCTAAAGCCGGTGAATGTAAGCTGGAAGGAGTGAATGTTGTCGTGCTTGCCTAATGAGTCGAACGAAGTGCGGAAGCTGCTCCGAATTTTACCAGGAGAAGGCGCGGTGATGCCTTTGGGAGGCCTCCTCTAAGGTATAAGGGAAGGAACAACCACCACAGAAGTGCACAATTTGGATAGAGAAGGAGAGGAAACAACAAGACAAGCAAAAGAGAGAGGAACGGGACATGATGTTATTGTCTACTCCCTACGAAAAGTCACTAAGCAGGCACAGCATCCTTGGCAAGCCTAACTTGTACCTGGTAATACTCAACCACAGCATCATCAGCAATTTCACCTGCCGTCACAGCTCTCATAAAGCCCGATGCCTACCTTTTTACGTGCATAAACCGCGGCACTCCGGGGATCAGGCAAGCTGTACCAATCATCGGACGAACAATGACGATGGAAAAGTGTTGTTGACCACAAAATGGTCCGGAGGAAGCTGACCATGGAACGGTCAATGCCAAGAACGAGCGTGCAGGGCTCTGACGATTGTCGCGAGCGCATTCGCTGGCTGCTCCTCCAAGTGGTTTCTGGTTTGATGAGAGCGAGACCAACATGTCGCCTAAGTCTTGGCAAACGCGGACCGAGTCCAGAAAGCTTGACTGGTCGAAAGAAGCTTGTGTTTTCTTGGCCAAGTCACCTGTGTACGGACGAAGATGGACGGCTATTTGGTATTATTGGGAAAATTCCCCTTAATTTCAATTCTCCCTCTCATTTCATCAGCGAGCGTTATAGGGCGCGGCGCATTGCGTTGGTTCAGAAAGTTACCTTGCCTCCCTCAACTGGATATGGCGGTATGTGTTTCTTGTTTTTGATGGTCTGAAGTCTGGCTCCCCCAATGATGAGGGAGGGCGCGCCATGTGCCACTCCCTCTCAGCCATGGTTGTATGTCTACATCATGCTGCCTGATGAGGCAAGCGCCATTCATCCACACCTTTATGCCGACGGGAGACGTTGAAAGGTGGCTTGATGATGACCGCCCAGTCTGCAGGGCAAACAATGCTGATACTTTGCGTCTAGATAGCGGCTGATAGCAGTTGCTTAAGAAGCCACCGCCTCAGAGAGCGGGTGCAACCCGTATGGATGACAATCTGGTTGAAACGGGTAATGAGGAAGCTTGACTTACAATGGCCAGACGGAACAGCTTGGTGCGCTGTCGCCCACATTCCACCCTGTCAATGATTTCAGTTGCCAAGACCTCATTGTTTTGAGACAGCACAACTGGACAAGCAAACCGAAGTGGAAAAAACCTGGCAGTACAGGGGTTGGTATTCGCTAACATGGGATGGCACAGAAAGCACCGTACTTCCCGTCGTCTCCCCTAAGTTCCTCTTCACCGAAAGACACGCCGGCTGTCTGCAGGTCTGACCAGCCCAGAAGATGCGACACACGTGGCGTCATCCTGGCCAGATCGGTCGTCCACGACTGGTTCTCTCGGCGCAGGAGAGTGAGAGTCTGTTTGACCGTCCAAGTGGTGGCTGCCTCTCTCTCACCTCCTCTTCCTTGCCCAACTGCCATGACAGATCTCTGATGATCGGTATTCGTAGTGTAGATACGGAAGTTTGGAACGTAAGGTGAGGTGCTATCCTTGCTGGTTTCCTTCTAGTCTGGTGTTCCTGAATCCGTCAGAGTGGATCATGTGTTTATAGCCAATCAACGTCTTGTTTGTCCAAAGAAGGTTCAGACCCCCAGAATGGTCAGTGCGCGACGCAGGAGGGGTTGTTTCGACCTCAACTTCCACACTCGCTTTCTCTCCCACCAGCCAATTCAAAACCGACGTGAGAGCTGTCGACCGTAGCTTCGCATCGAAACCTGGCTTCAGCTGGTCCTGTATGCGATCTCAGCTTGACCCGCGCAGGTAGATCATCACGCTGCCCCGACGTCTGCAGCCCCCCCCGGCTCTCCGCGAAACGGTCCAGCTGCACGCACATACCCCGCCATCCCCTTGTGCCGAGCTTAAGCTGCCAGCTGCCGCATCGCATAAGTGCTAGGCCATCACCGAACGCTTTGGGCCGCCGGTGAGCACTCGCCTCCAGCCTGCCTGAACGGCACAGCCTTGCGACGAACCCACGAAGCTCTCGATTGGGGCAGTTCCCCAAACACAGCCGGACAGCTTGTAGCTTCTTACTGCGGCAAGCTCTATTGAGCTGTCAAGGTTTCACGACAAAATGCCTTCCGAACCTACAAAGGCCTCTAACGCAGGCATCATCACGGATGATGCCGGCGAACGCCAGATCCCCGAGTCGAAGCGAGCGGACGGCAGCGTCCGCAAAGCCATCAAAGTTCGCCCCGGCTACCGCCCCCCTGAAGATGTCGAAGTCTACAAGAATCGCACTGCCGCAGGATTCCGTGATCGCGCGACAAGAGGCGGCATTCCTGGTGCGACTGGTCTGAAGGAGGAAAAGCCGGACGCTTCGTCTTCCGCCGCGAGTTACAAGAATGCAAAGCGTCGAGAAGCGCGAAAGAAGGCCAAGGCTACCGGCGAGGAGGAAGGGGACGATACGAAGCAGACCGGTGGTGACGACAATGCTGCCAAGGCCGAAGAGGCTGACCCTGAAGTCGAGAGAGAAAAGAAGGCTCGGAATCTTAAGAAGAAGCTGAAGCAGGCAAAGGACCTCAAGGACAAGAAGGAAGGCGGTGGGACGCTTCTGCCCGAGCAGATCGCCAAGGTCATCAAGATCAACGAGCTTATTCGCGAACTCGATGCTTTGGGGTTTGATGCTGAAGGAGAGCCCAAAACTGACAGTGGGGCCGACGGGGAGTCCAATGCGAAGGAATCATCCAAGGAAGCCTGATAATTTTCTTTGTGCTTCTGACGTCTTTTCACTTCAATGTTGGCTCTGCCATGCGATTGATCACGGTCCAAAGCAATCCATCAACTTCTCTGCCCTATGTGCACCGCGCATATCGAACGGATACCTCACCTACCAAGCGCACCCATCAGGAACAGACTCTCAATGAGAGCTTTTTCTGAACTGATCGGCAGTCAAAGAGCGGTTACTAGATCAGTTGGTCTTTGCAAGCTCGATATACCGTTTTGTCTGGTTCTGGGGGAGAATTAGGATTGCATGATGTGCAGTCCCAAGATAATCGACGACCCCGATCTTCTTGCGGCAACGTCGGATCCGAATTCACATTTCTCTCTGGGGTTTCCTGAAACTACAGAATGTGCAATTTGTAGATGGAAGCAGGGCATGACTTTGTCTAGTCGTTGGCATAAAGGTGCTTTCCGGCGTGCAATGCATGACGATGGTGGTAGATCAGTATGTGGACAAAGCAGATATGAGAATTGGGGAATATGAGGCAATTGCCCATATAAACCTAGACTGCTTCCAATACGAAAAACTCTTACAACACTCACAATACAAGTCTTCTTGGCACCTCGATGTGATATTGTTCTAGAAAGTGGCAATGCGGGTAGCGAGGACCCCCAAGCGCATTGATCTTGCGGGACAAAACGTCTCAGCCGTCTAGCGTCGAGGCATCAGGTTGCATTGCCTGCCTGCGTCTGCGACGAAGAGAAGTAGCACTGACATGTCTCCTGCCTTGGTGTTTCGTATTGGAGACTTGGAGGTGGAAAGGGACCTTGTCAACAAAAGCTTCTCCTTCTCTACCTGGGGCCGATCCGGATCACAACGGGCCATCTCTTCCGGAGGCCGATCGGAGCCCAGCCCATGGCATTCAGGTGGAGAGGGATCTGTTCCAACTTCCGGATCATAACCGGCTCGCGCCGTGGGGTTCGGCCGGGGGGGTCTTTTCGTAATATTCTCCGGGAGAAGTGGATTTGGCAGATGCCCGGTTCCACTAGGCAAGATACCATCCCGTCACCACTCACCATTATCCTATAGCATCAACTTCCGTAAAGAGGCTTTGCAAGGCGCTGCGAAGTCAGTAATTTAGTGCATTGGAATCTTATCAATTATCTTTTGCAGGCTATACCTAGTGGTAGAAATAATGTCATGCCTATTCCATACTCGACTTGAAGTGAGGCTGGCTATGAAGATCATTCAAGATGCTGCCAACTTTCTTTTGTTCCTGACGCACCCAATATGCGCAATCTTTCGTTGAAGATATGGGCTGATGTGAGAAAAGAAAGCTTCGTTACCGATGACGAGCCAGTAAGTGGATCCGGAGAAGATGCCCAGAAGATGGTTTCGTATCCTACCACGCATGTTCGGAATTTGCCATGCGATAACATCCCCGGCCGACGTGACCTTACCATGGCTCTTTCTCACTCATCTATGAGATATGCAGGCAGATATCCCTTGGTCTGAAAGAAATGATGCGTGGGATCAGAAGCGATAGATTGTTGTCTCAGAATTTATCGTGAGGCATGCTACGGATACTGCAATTACAGATAGCTCTTGGGGTACTTGTTTGAAAGATAGTTTCCAATAGTTTTCATTAGTGAACCCCAGCTACCGCCATGAAGACTTCATTCGGCAGCAGACGGGTATCAACCAGGGTACTCTGGTTTCAGTCAAGTGAAAGATCTGTAAACCGTCCCAGGGACGCATTCATCTTTCGGTCAGCTATAGAGTATCAACGCTGTCGACAGTAGGAAGTACCATTATAGATCATCCTCCGGATGAGCCGGAAATAAGGACATTAGTGACTAAGGACCTAAATCAAAAGTCCGACTAAGTCACTGATGAAGCCTCTGATCCTATGTTTCAATTATCAAAATTCAACGCTGAATTACTCACGATAAATCTATCCTCTAGCAGTGGTGGACGGGAAGCATTCTATATAAAGTCACAGTGCAAGGGGGGGCGGGGCGAGGCAGCGCGGCCGCGGCCAGGGAGACAGCTGTCGGCATCGCACCGGGACCACCCTGACTTCCTGATTGGGGGGACCCGGGGGCCGAGCGACCCTCTTTGATGCGCTGGTGTGGCGTCAAAGCTAGGGTGGAGCTTCAGCTTAGCCACCCGACTCGCGTGCTTCGAAACATACCTCCTACGCTGACGTTTCCCTCCGGACATGTGTTTGACTTCGACGACTTTCCAACCGACACGTTAATCACCCAAGTCAATTACCGCTGGGCTGGCCCGTACGATCCCTCCTGCTATCTACCACGTCCGCCTCGGGACGAATCTTATTGCTTTTTGGCGACCCTTACATCCTCTGACAACCTGTTCTTTTTGATGATCACCAACATCCAGACGAAGCTCCGAACATGAGGCTTAGGGGCAAGGCTGCCGCCCCGTGGCGCATCCTGCTGTCGGTCTTAACCTTGACAGCAGTTGTCCATGCAAAGGACGAGCCGTCAATCAAGGTCACCACCATCAGACATCCCCCCATCAACCTGAACTACTTCGAAGATTCCGACTCTATCCTCTTCCACGATGTCTCCGAACGAAACATTTATCGGTCCGACGATGCGGGCGTGTCGTGGAACAAGGTCTCAGACGTCCCTGGCGAAAAGGCCTACATGCTCATCATGCACGAATTCGACAAGAGCCGCGCCTACGTAATCACCGAAGGCAAAGAACACTGGATGACCTCTGACAAAGGCAAATCATGGCAGAAGTGGGAGAGTGTCGCCGGCACCAGCGCCTTCCGCGAGGACATTCTCCATTTCCACGCTGGCGACCCGGATCGCATCATTTTCAACGGCATGGACTGCGCCGGCATCTTTTGCGAAGAAGTCTCCATGTACACGACGGATGGCTTCAAATCCAAGGCGAAGCCCCTCAGATTCAACACTGCGGGATGCTGGTGGGCCAAGTCCTCGGACCTCTTCACCACTGGCAAAGACGACCTCGACAAGCAGCGGATTCTCTGCATCGTCCGCGACAGCTTTTCGCCTTTCAAGGAAGACCAACGCCTCTTTGCGTCTGATAACTACTACGAAAAGGTTGACAACAAGATTCAAGAATTCGAGCCGAACATGGATACAACCCGGGGAGTGCAGGGTGTCGTCAATTTGGCTGTGGTCAAGAAGTACTTGATGGTCGCCACGTCATCCCTCAATACTGATGAGATGGCCCTCTTCGTCACAGACGACACTATCAAGTGGCATCGCGCCATGTTCCCCACTGATCATGGCCACAAGATCAACCAGGAAGCCTACACCGTCTTGGAAAGCACAAACTACAGTATCCAGATTGATGTCATGAACACGAGACCCTCGAACCCAATGGGTGTCATGTTTACAAGTAACTCCAACGGCACTTTCTTCATCGAGAATCTCGAGCACACAAACCGCAACTCTCGTGGTCACGTCGACTTTGAGAAGATCACTGGTGTGCAGGGCATCTTCATTGTCAATACTGTGAAGAACTATGAAGAGGTTGAGAAGGACCCACGGAAGGAGAAGCAAATTGTTACCAAGATCACATTCGACGATGGTCGCAACTTCCACGGCCTGAAGACGGGTGACGACGAGCTGCAGCTGCATTCTGTCACTGATCTCGACAACGTTGGTAGAGTGTTTTCTAGCCCTGCCCCTGGTCTTGTTCTCGGAATCGGAAACAAGGGCAAGGCTTTGACCAAATTTGGTGAAGGAGACGTTTACGTTTCCGACGATGCGGGTGTAACTTGGAAGAAGGCTCTCGACGGCCCTCACAAGTACGAGTTTGGTGATCAGGGCTCCATCTTGGTAGCCGTCAAGGACTCCAACAAGGAGGATGTGGGAGAAATTCAATACTCCTTGGACCATGGCGAGAGTTGGAAGAAAGCCTCGCTCCCGGATGACCTGAAGATTAAGCCCGAGCTGATCACAACGACACAAGACTCGACTAGTCTCAAGTTCCTGCTCGTCGGCAGGACTGGAGGCGATAATGCCAAGTACCACATCATTGCGATTGACTTTGAAGGTCTGCACGAGCGAACATGTAAGGACGACGACTTGGAGGACTGGCACGCCCGCCCCGATGCCGATGGCAAGCCCACCTGCCTGATGGGCCACAAGCAGACGTACCGCCGCCGCAAGAAGACGGCCGACTGCTTCATGAAGCAGGAGTTCAAGGACCCTGTTCCTGTCACTGAAGACTGCGAGTGTACGGATGCAGACTTTGAATGCGACTACAACTTCGTCAAGGATGGTGATAACTGCAAGAAGGTTGGCCCCATCGTCGCGCCTGATAATGCCTGCAAGAATGCCAAGCCGGACGACACGTTCAAGGGCTCACCGGGCTGGCGCAAGATCCCAGGAAACACCTGCAAGCGGAAGAGTGGCGCGCAAAAGGACGACGAAGTTGAGCGAAAGTGCTCTGACGTTGGCGGCACTCCTAGTGCCCCTGCTGATGGCAAGATCAAGGCGGTCCAGCACGTCTTTAAGACAGACCTCAAGGACTTTGAAAAGATTTACTTGGAGAGGGGCGACTCGAGCACTGAAGTTGATGAGACCATCCTCGTAAGACCGGTCGAGTACGCTGGCAACAGCATGCGAGCCGATAAGCAAATTTGGCGAACGAAGGACCATGGCAAGACTTGGGATAAGATTCTTGAAGACGAGGAGGTGCGCGGCATCTACCCGCACTACTACTTCAAGGATGCCGTTTTCTTCACCACCGACTCTAAGAAGGTCTTGTACACGATCGATCGCGCCGAGCATTTTCACTCGTTTGAGGCGCCCACGAAGCCCGGAACGAGCAACCCTCTCTCTTTCCATCCCGACAAGAAGGACTGGCTCATCTGGATAGGCGAGAAGTGCGAAAAGATCGATGGCAAGGACCAGTGTTTCAAGGAGGCGTCGATCTCAAGGGATCGCGGTGATAATTGGAAGACGGCGATGCGCTACGTCCAGAAGTGCGAGTTCACCGGTCACTCAGCTTACAAGTTCCGCGATATGCGCCAAGTTGTTTGCCTTGCCCACAAGCGCGAGGACAACGAGAAGGACAACCCAAAGGTCATCGTCTCCAGCAAGGACTTCTTTGACGAGGACAAGCAATTCCACCAGTCAGACGTAAAGGACTTTGCCACTATGGCCGAGTTCATCGTTGTTGCCGCAGAAGACAAAGAAAAGGACGGCCTTCGTGCTCTTGCCAGCTTGGACGGCGTCAGCTACGCCGAAGCTCACTTCCCCGTCAACTTCAAGCCGGGCCACCAGAATGCTTACACCGTACTCGATAGCTCTACGCATGCCGTGAACTTGTTCGTGGCCACCGAGACTACCGAAGGGCGCCGCCAGGGAAGCATCATCAAGAGCAACTCGAACGGAACCTCGTATGTCATGAGCGCACAGGCTGTCAACTGCAATGACGAATACTATGTGGATTTCGAGAAGATCACCGGCCTCGAGGGTGTCGCGCTTATCAACACTGTCGCCAACAAGGACAAGAAGAACGAGCCGAAGAAGGTCGTCACCCAAATCTCTCACAACGATGGCTCGCAGTGGACTTTCCTTCCTCCGCCAAAAGCCGATATCGATGGCAAATCCTACCCGTGCAGTAGCAGCGAAGGCGATGAGAAGTGTGCGCTGCATCTTCATCACTACACTGAGCGAGCCGATAAGAAGAAGACCTTCTCGGCTGCCACCGCGGTTGGACTTATGTTTGGCTATGGCAACGTGGGCCCGAATTTGGGCTCTGTCAAGGACGCCGATACCTTCATGACGACCGATGCCGGCATCACCTGGAAGAACGTCAAGAAGGGTGCTTGGACTTGGCAGTACGGTGACCAAGGATCCATTGTCGTTCTTGTTCAGCGGGCTAGCCGCGAGAACCCAGTCAAGACGAAGACCATCCAGTACACTACAGATGAGGGCAAGACCTGGAAGCCATTTGACTTCACCGACAAGGAAGTCACTGTTTTGGACATCTCGACTCTCCGCTCCGGGGCTTCGCGCAACTTCCTCATTTGGTGCAAGGACGATGGTGGCGAGATGTTCTCCGTCAACGTCGACTTTACTGGCCTGAGCGACCGCCCTTGCAAGAACGACGAGAACGGTGATTCTGACTACTACCTTTGGTCGCCCAAGCACCCTTCGCAGCCCGATGGCTGCCTCTTTGGGCACGTTTCGAAGTACCTGCGCAAGAAGGACGAAGCAAACTGCTACAATGACCTCAAGGTCCAGCACCTCTACCAACTTCAAAACTGCACTTGCACCAGGGCCGACTATGAATGGTAAGCATACTCCTACGACTTAGTATTACGCACTATGGCTAACAACGTATCTACAGCGACTATAACTTTGAGCTGGATGGCCACAAACAGTGCAGTCTTGTTGAGGGCAAATCCCCCTTGTCGGCTGAGCAGTGGTGCAAAGAAAACCCCGACGCCGTTGAATACTATGAGCCTACCGGATATCGTAGAATCCCGCTCACCACCTGTGATGGAGGTCAAGAGTTCGACAAGCAGGCCAACGTACACGCCTGCGCCGGCAAGGAAGAGGAGTTTGAGAGGCGGCGCAGAACGTCTGGCATAGCCATCTTCTTTGCGGTCGTGATTCCCATCGGACTGGCAGGTGCCATTGGCTGGTGGGTGTACCAGAACTGGAACGACAAGTTTGGCCAGATCCGGCTGGGCGAGTCACCGAACCTGGACAACGACGCGCCGTGGATCAAGTACCCGGTCATTGCCCTGTCGGCGGTGGTTGCCGTCGCGGCGGCCCTGCCGCTCGTGGCCTCGGCCCTGTGGAGGCGCGCCACCTCCGCTTACGAGAGTGTGAGCGGCGGAGGCGGGGGCAGCTGGCTCAACGGGCGGGGCAACCGCAGGTTCACGACGAGGGACAGTTTCGCGCGGGGCAGAGGAGATTACGACATTGTCGACGATGACGAGGGCGAGCTCCTTGGTGACGATAGTGACGAGGACGTATGAACGGGTTTCTTATGACTGGGGGGAGGGGAAGCAATGGGGCTGCTCGCGGAAGGTTCCTTTTTGCCAGAGGAGGTAAACGCAGCACCCAATCGATACTGTGACACTATTTACTGTTGGATTCTGGAGTGGACGGGCTATCGGGCAGGCGGGGAATCAGGCAAAGGCTGAAGAGAACACTGGTAGACCTCTTTCTTTCCTTAGAATGTGTGTTTTCTAGGCATGGCGTTGACTTTCAAGCCGTATTTTTGGTTCTCACTCATTCAATATGACATGTGGTGTTGAAGTTGTGCGCATCGTGACCTTATGAACCGCTGTCTACCTGCATGTTGGGGTGGTTGGGTGTTCTAGGCTGGCTACGGAGCACTCTTCACGAAGTACCACTTTGAACTTGACAGCGAGCAGCAGCGGCGGCGCGGAAGTGCCGAAATGATCGACGACTCGTGCTCCGAGAAGGGCTGCGGATGCTGTGTGTCAGTCTGTCAGATTGTTGACCCTGTTGCTCCACGATGACCTTGACTCTTGAGGAGTAAGTACTAGGCGAAAAGTGCCTCGCTGGCCCCCGGAAGTCGGAAAGAGCGGATATTCCCGGCTGCCCCGGGCCGGGGACTGGGACTCGACTCTGTCAAGAGGAACCAAGAGCTGGCCCCCTTTTTT